>REGL01000353.1:42422-63025 GCA_004194395.1 Aurelia aurita complex sp. Pacific | reverse complement strand
ACTATTGGGAGCCATTTTCATTGTTTGGTCGTCCATTTGTTTTTCTCCAGACGCAAGAAACTATAACTAAGAAACTAAACATAAAAAACTAAAGCCTCCTGTTTTATTTTCAGGTTCTGAAGCAGCATTTGAACCATCAAACCAAAATAGATTTGTAATGCAGTACAAACGTACAGTTGATTATCCTTGATTATCAACTCTAATAACATCCTGTGTTGTTGATAACTTAGCGCAACAATGAAAATAGGCCTAAATCCAAAACATGAGAAAAGAAACCATTGTCACAGTTGCCTCAATTGCATTCAACGCATGTGCAATGTGACGCTAGTATAATTTCAGACCGGTCTGAAACTCCATGTAAACGCAACGCAAAAAAGCAGACATGGCAAAATTTCAAACCGATCTGAAACTCGTGCCGGTCTGAGTTTGCTCATGTAAAGGGCCCCTTACAGTAGAAAGCAGAAGGTCGCGAGCAGGGGTAGAAAAAATAGCGGACCATAGCACCAACGGTCCCAGAAACCTTTTTATGTCTCCAGAAAGAATGAAAAGAAGAAAGAAAAAGAATTAAAGACAGAAAATTGAAAAATGAACAGTTAATTTTACGTAAAAAACCTACAGTTTCCCTTTATTGACTGCCGTTATCATAATAATTTAGCCTGTTACGAGACCAAAGAATTTATTACGAAATATGCTGTTTATAAGTATGGAATTGGTCAGCTGAAAAATAAACAAAATTAGTCCAACAAGTATCATTAACGATTGTGGTTAAAGATTGATAATCCGTCTTCATATTCTGTCCAATTCAATAAACATCGTCACTGGTCAAAAAGTGGATACTTCTTTGGAGTGATTCTCCCAGAAATTTTTTTCAAGACATGTTTTGGTCCCAGAAATTAAAATATTTTTTCCACCCCTGGTCGTGAGTTTAAAACTCGCTCTCGTCATACTGTATCCATTTTTCTATTTGTCGAAAAATTACCAAAAAAAATTTTAAAATATTAAAGTACGTACGTATGATGTCTCCGATGGTTGGGGTAGCATCCCATTCACCCATTCTCCCGACAAGTGCAAGGTGAAATAAATGGCGATACTACACGAATTTTTTTCAAAGAAAAACGAAAAATTTGGGCTAGTACTGAAAATTCCTTAAATAATCAGATTTTAAGTACTCAGAGTTTCTTACGAGTTTTTTAAAGGCTCTATAACAATATTCATGTTAACTACCTGTGCCCTTGTGAATCTTTCAAAACAAGGTTTCTTGAAGCCTTTCCAATGTTTATACATTGCTCAAATATCTTCCGAGAAATATGATACAAGAAATAAGTGAAAAAGTAACAATATTTCAAGCATTTCCTTTATCAAATAAATAGTTTCTTGAGTTATATTTCCCCAGCACTGGAGTTTCTTATTTTTTTGGAGACCGGAAAGTTGAGTTTCTTATAAACAGTTTCTCATAAAACGATACTCGTACTAGTCAATCTTTTAAATTAGGTTTGAGACAAGATGCGATCTTTGGGACACTTTATACTTACTGAAGCATAGATGATGTCTCCGATAGTCGGATTAGCATCCCATTCTGCCATTCTGCCAACAAGTGCAATGTTAAACAAATGGTGACATTGCTCGATTTCTTGAAGATTTTGAAAGATGATTTTCACGCTCTCTTGGCTAATGATTCTTTTAGATTTCAATGGTTTCTCGTAATCCTGTTTGTAAATAAAAATTTTCATGTCATTTTCATTTTCGACTATTTAACATAGAAAAGCTAGTTAGACGTTGGAAATGCAAGCATATGTTCCAAATATTAAAAAAGGTTGATGTAAACTTCTATGACCTATTTCTTTGAATTGACTTGAAAAAAACTATAGTTATCTCCCAATGTTTCTTCCACTGGATTTTTCAATATTTTCAGAATTAGTGTGCTGTTCTTCTTTTTTGAGAATTCAAGAAAAATGAAAAAAAAACTTAAAACCATTGTAAGGTCTCAATTTTTTTAGAAGTCACAGACAGTGGCGGACACTTTGGGGGGGGGCGAAGCTATTTCAGTTAAAAAGCATTGTTTGTTTCTATTGTTTTCGAGCAAAAGATCTTTGTTCTAGCCAACACTGGGGGGCGATCGCACCCCCTCGCCCCCCAGGTGTCCGCCACTGGTCACAGAACAATTGCCACGACAAACTTAGTTTATGAATGTCTACGAATGGTATACTACATCTACATCTACCAAAATATTGAATGAAGACGTGAAAATGTGTTGGAGCACAAAGAAGAACAGTTGTCGCTTATTTTGTATCCTTAGGGAACTATTCACTTAACTGTCAGTCATTGTTAGGAAGCATAAAGTTCTTATAAGGGACTCCAGGTAATAAGTCTATGTAAAAAGAGACTCCAAGTAATGTGACTGGGATTCAACCTTTACAATGACCCAGTCGTTGGAGATGTCTTAATTTCTAATGATGACCTAAGCGATCAAGTGGAAACCAGGCTTTACCCAAAAGATGCAAAATATCTCCACCTTTCAGAGATAGGTAATCGGAAGCAAGGTTCCAAATCTTTAAAAAGGCTGGTGAAAAATTTAATGACCCATTTCTTTGAACTGAATAATTTGAAAGAACCTTTAGCTATTTCGCTATAATTATACCGTTGGACTATTTCGGAAATATTCCATATTTTCAGATTTAGAGTGTTTTCTTTCCTTTTCAAGAATTCAAGAAAAATTTTCAAAAAAACTTAAAACCATCGTAATTTCTAAACCGTTTGACGCAACATGAAGTAATTTCGAAGAAAACCATAGCTTACGAATATCTACAATATGGTATCAAGCAAAAGTCTTTCCCTCTTCTGGTTTATGATTTAGAAATTTGATGACATCAAATCCTCAAATGAGTTAGAATATAAAGTACGCTGTAATTTCCAAACATATTCAAAAATTTCTGAAAAGTCCAATGGTAGAATTATAGGTAAGTAGCTAAAGTTTTTTTCAAGCCATTCAATTAGAAGAAATAGATCATAGAATTTTACACCCACCTTTTTAGGCCGATTTAAAGACCTGGAGCATTTGCTGTAATCGGATTAATATCGAAGGTAATACAAATGAAATACTCACCTGGATGAGATTATGCAAAGAAACGACATACATCTTCTCATTTTCAAGGATGTACTTGATTATCTGGTAGCGTTTGATCTGTGAAGAAACATGGAATTCAACCGTTATCAACAGTGAATTTTTAAAGACAACTAAGTCTGCCTTACCACTAGCCTGCGCGTAGACCCATTATCCCAAAGGAGGAAAGGGTCTACTAAACAAAGAGCAAAGGCTTGCTACAGCCGCCCAATTAATAATTCTAATCCTCTTTTCAAATGATTTGTGAAACGCGTTGAAACCATAGAAATAGAACTATTTCTATGGTTGAAACAAAGGCTGCATAAATTAAGTTTCCAGAAATCTAGGAACCTCAGTAGCAAGCTTTTGCTCTTTGTTTCGTAGACCCTTTCCTCCTTTGGGATAATGGGGTCTACGCGTAGGCTACCTTTCCACTAGCCCGGTTTTTTTTTTTTTTTTTTTTTTTTTAACAAAGAGCAAAGGCTTGCTACAGCCGCCCAATTAATAATTCTAATCCTCTTTTCAAATGATTTGTGAAACGCGTTGAAACCATAGAAATAGAACTATTTCTATGGTTGAAACAAAGGCTGCATAAATTAAGTTTCCAGAAATCTAGGAACCTCAGTAGCAAGCTTTTGCTCTTTGTTTCGTAGACCCTTTCCTCCTTTGGGATAATGGGGTCTACGCGTAGGCTACCTTTCCACTAGCCCGGGTTAAAACAAAAACGGGTCTAAAGTCATCCGGTTTTGCGTTGCGTTCACACTAACCCAGTTGATAAAGGGAGAGGTTTAGAAACAGGTCTCAGGAGTGGATCAGCTTTAACCGGGGTATCTTTTAGCCCATCTGTAGGTGAGTGGAAACGCATTAAACGGATAGCTTTCGGTACTTTAATGCAACAGCAACAACATCCTCTACTTTCTGCACTTTAAATTAAAGCTGAAACGACGAAAAGGAGGATAAGATGACTAAAAACGACCAATGAAAACAAATAAAAACAGTAAACCTGGCGTTTCCATTCTGAAAAGAAATTCTGAAAAGAATCAGAATCGAACGATATTTTGCTACATTTTGTAGAGTTTTCGAATGTGCACAATAATGCTTGAAGCTCTAACACCACTCGATCGAACCACGCGTATAAAAGTGTATAAAAATAAGGCTCGATCCAGGCTCCTTTGTAGAATAGCTAAAAGGTCTATCGACACACCAATTCAAAGGGATTAGCGATTGCAGACAAAGGAAATCCTCTCAAGCAATCAATCAAATAAAACGAAGCCATGAAGATGTCCTCAAATTCAGACGGCTAACTGTCGCGTTGTGCATGTAAAAATGGGGTTCTAAGAAATGTCATGAGTATCTATCGAAGGGAGAAGGATAGATCCAGGGCATGAAAAAATATTTTCCTTCCTGCGAGCGGAGAGAATTAAAATACTTAAATTCCTGGCAAGCATAGAAGAATTAGAACTACGTCATCCCAGGAGAATTACGTCATCTCTGATGGACGAAAAATGTCGATCGAGAGCGGTCGAGAGATGAAGTTGGCGTCATACCAATTCCAACAATCCATGTTGAGAAACCTAAAACAGACGACTGTGAGGAGGTCTGACTCGAACAAACTCATTTTTGGTGCATTTTATTGGAACTTTGACTTCGTCTAAACTTCGATATGAACGCCTCATAACAACTGGTTTATGACAGCGATCGATCCGTTCGATCATTTGTCATCCTGAGTAGTCGTCATTAGTTCCCAGGCCGTAGGTGCCCGGTAGTGTCCACAGTCCAAGCTCGAAAAAATGCATTATAAAACGAGTTTGGAAAATGATTTTGGAAAACTTTTTTGGTTGAATAGCATTTCTTGATGAGTTCTATCGGAAAATGAAAAAAATGTTGGGTTTATGTGCAATTTAAGACTTGTCATCATCTCTCCCGATCATGGTATGGTCTTATAAACCATGTTTTATACCGAAAACAAACTACAGTTTTGTATATTTNTGTCTTCTATTAAGACTTGTCATCATCTCTCCCGATCATGGTATGGTCTTATAAACCATGTTTTATACCGAAAACAAACTACAGTTTTGTATATTTTTTTCTTACGTTTTTCGTTGTACCAGCACCTCTAAGGGGACCATTATGGAATTAAGGTCATCTTGACCTTTTAATGCTATCCCTGCCACTGTAATTAGGGGTGTTTTTCCTTTACGTTTTTAACATTATATATTGTATTGTATCTATTTTCATATTATATAACTTGTAAATACTTGTAATTGTGGCAAATGATACATACATGCATACATACATACATACAACTTCCAGCTTTCTTCAAAAAGAAGTCAAGTTTCAAAGGCTCGAAATGATTGTTTTTAAAATCCCCATCCATGTCCATAGTATTTGTAAAATATTGGATCTGAAATAGATTTGATCCCAAACGCAGAAAATATTATGATTAGGTTAAATTGATTTCTGTACTGATCTCATATTTGTTGTTATGCGCTGCAAAATAACTCGTAAATGAGAAGCAATCAAGATCAGTTAATTTTGCTTGAATTCATATATTACCCTGTTCATGTTTTACCAACAAATGAGCACCAGAGCATGAATTAACAGGATATATTTTGAAAAATTCCTGCAGGAGATTATGCATGGACAATTTCCTGCGACCACCCTCTCACATGGTCGGGTGCGTATACATTTAAGGATATATTTTGAAAAATTCCTGCAGGAGATTGTGCATGGACAATTTCCTGCAACCGCCCTCTCGCATGGTCGGGTGGGTTTTCATGCCTTGGATACATCTAAACATTTGCATTGCGGATTTTATTCATTTGATTCAAAAGCTGAGCGAAAGGCATTGCAATTCTAGTATATCTAGGGTATCAATGACGCACTTAATGTTCAGCTCCTGACTCTTCATGCGCAACTTAAAGTATGGTACCACAACGAGGGCAGATTTTGTAATACAATAGCAACAGTTGCGTTTGATTGACACCTCAGTTCAAAGCGATTAGCGACTGCAGACAAAAGAAATTCTCTCAACCAGTAATTCAAAACAAACAAAGCCGCAAATGCTGCCCCGAAACTAGCAGGGCAAACTCTCTCCTTGTGCAAGCGAAAGGTGGTTCTTAAGAGAAGTTATGTGCTTATAACGAAAGAAGAAGGGTAAATCTAAAGTTCTGTCTGGCGAATTTTGTTTATTTGATTCAGGAGCCGTTTTGTAATCGTTTCATTTATGCCCTAAATACGCGAGAATTACAATGCCTTCTTCTCGGCTTCTGAATCAAATAAACAAAGTCCGCCAGACAGAACTTTAGGTTTACCCTTCTTCTTTCGTTATAAGCACGTAACTTCTTTTAAAAACCACCATTCGCTTGCACAAGGTGAGAGTTTCCCCTTCTAGTTTCGGAGAAACTTTTGCGGTTTTGTTTGTTTTGAATTACTGGTTGAGAGAATTTCTTTTGTCTGCAGTCGCTAATCGCTTTGAATTGAGGTGTCAATGAAACGCAACCGTTGCTATTGTATTACAAAATCTGCCCTTGTTTGGTACCACTAGAACTGTATCTGCTAGTGTTACCTTTAAATGCTTTCAAACATGATTACACATAGAAGAAAATATATTGGTACATTCAAAAACTCCAAGCACCAAAATATAGAAAAAAAACGAAATACGTATTTTCTACAAAATAATGCTGATTTGTCCAAATAATTTCAACTCTCATCGAAAGGGAAATGACATTTAGGTTAAGGATGATCAACTACAAAAGGACCAACGTTTGAACTCTGATTCGGTGATTCAATGATTTGGTGCCTCCTCATTGAAATTACAAAAGTATCTTGATTTTCCTGATACACCCGATAGAAATAAAAAGATTACAAGAAAACACTTACATCATCCTCAGATGCATAATTGTCAATAGAAGGAAGTTTTGGATACTGAAAATTACCACCATCAAAGATAATGTCAACATATGGAACAGTTTCTGCAAACAAGCAAAGATTTAATTAAAAGAACAATGAATAAAGTTGGACGAATCCTGGACTAGGATATCGACTAGAAAAAAGCTTCCACTTTCGAAAATTCGTAGCACTAAGACCACTGCATGGATTTGACATAATAATAATAATATAATGATCATTTCTTTGTTTAAGGTTGGCTCTTTTCTAGCTAGCTAATGTGCTAATTAACGCCAGCCGAAACCTAAATATACGTTAATTATAATAAAGTAAATCTATATTACAAGAGTCTACAATTTAGGAACTATAAGGATAAAAACCTTGAATTATCGAACATTATCGAACATTCGAACATACAATTAAATTCGAACATGCAATTAAATTATCGAACATACAATTTACATAGCCTACAGCTGCAACCAAAATCGTAGTTTTTAATTTCTCCTTTCAAATTGCTTAGTGTCTGGGACTCTTTTATGGAAGATGAATTGATCGAAATGAAATGTACTTAGAAGCCGAAAGACTAAAGTACTTTTGTGATTTTCCTTGCGTTTTTTATGACCACTGAAGTTGTAGGTAAATTTGACGTTACGAAAATTTCTTGGAAGAGAAATGTCTGAAAATGGGCCAAAAACACTTGTTCAAATTGTAGAGAATCTCCACACATACAGAACAATACGCAAGGGCATTTCATCTCTCTCAGGAGTTACAGGGAATAAATTTTCAAACAAATATTGAGGTTTTTTCAATCCTATGGCAATACATGTGCAGATGATATCTCTTGCCTGTGCAAAACTGTACTTTCTTTACTGTTCTGTGCAATGAGTTTCTTTGCGATTCGATCACGTGTTTCAGGCCCTTTTCATGCATTTCGCAAAAACTAAATTTTTGCAAAGTTGGAGTTACCTTTATATTCAGTGCTCATAAAAACGCGAAAAATCGTAAAAATACTTCAAATACTCGGCTATCAAGCATAATTCGATTCATTCCAATTCATCAAGTACTCTTGGTGCTATGAATTTTCAAATATGGCAACCTTTTTCTTGCTCATCCGGTAGTATAGAGTAGTATATATAGTAGTAGAGTAGTAGTAGTATAGTAGTATATAGAGTACTATATTAGTTTGGTAGTATAGTATAGTATAGTATAGTATAGTATAGTATAGTATAGTATAGTATAGTATAGTATAGTATAGTATAGTATAGTATAGTATAGTATAGTATAGTATAGTATAGTATAGTATAGTAGTATAGTAGGAGGCAACAAATCGGTTGCAATGTGAATGAAACGCAAAACGACACGACTTTCCCCAAGCTTCACATACGTTTTGTTGGTTATTTTGCAGTCATTCAGCATCTTTTTCAGTATCTCCTAGACTGATTATATGGCCGTAGTTATCGCTATTGAAAGGCTGCCGGACGCTCCTAACAAAGAGAGATCTCGGTTTGATGTAGTAGTCTCGTTTTAATAGTGATTACTGGGACTCATCGTAATAAGGCTAAGTTTATCCCAAAAGCAGCTACGTTAGTTTTCTAGTTAGGCCTATTGCAAAACATAACAAAAATTCAACTGAATTGAATTTCCTCATCGATCATTATAACTTAGAAATTCGTTTGTTGTTAGATCACCCTGCAGGGTCACCAAAAAACAAATGAACCGAAAAAACCTTTGACTCATAGAGGAATAATCAACGAAAATCAGTGACTCAAACGCTGTGTGGCAGCTAAATGGCCAGGCTATGTCCCTATCATTTTGCGATTTCATCGACATGGCAAATGGTACCCATCTGTTGCGTCCATTTGCGCGGCTGCTGTGGAGGAGATGTCTCTTTCATTGTCTCGTTATTTACACAGCTATGTATTGGAAAGGCGTCAATGCAGAGTTCGAGACTCATTTTGAGTCAATATGACAAGGGGTTGCTGATTTATGACACAATAAAGATGCAAAATCATTTTTTCAAAAGCAGTACTTTCTTTGTTCTCCACGAAAATCACGCAAACTGTGAAAGAAAGTGTTCAAGAGCTGTGTTTGCATTCTTTCTATACTGAAAATAGCCCATAGTAAACAATACAATTAATCCTTTTTAAACTGTACAAAAAATCCCAACACAGCGATAGAATCCTCTCTTGCAATATTTGATTGATTTTGGCATTTTTGGAGAACAAAGAAAGTGTTGTTTTGAGGCACTCACTTTTTCGACTTTCTTGTGCCATTACTAAGCAACCGCTTGTGCCATTGGCTAAAATAATGTCTCAAACTCTACGTTGAAGCAGCATAGGTTCCAAATCTTTAAATCGGCATAAAAAGGTGGGTGTAAAATTCAATGACCTATTTCTTCTGATTGAATGGCTTGAAAGAAACTTTAGATATATATCTATAATTTTACCGTTGGACTTTCCAGAAATTTTGAATATTTTTCAAAATTACAGCGTATTTTATATTTCAGCTCATTTGAGGATGTGACGTCATCAAATTTCAAATCATAAACCAGATGAGTGAGAAAATTTTGCTTGATACCATATTGTAGGCATTCATAAACTATGGTTTTCTTCGAAATTACTTCATGTTGCGTCTTTTTTCTTGAATTTTTGAAAAAGAAGAAAAACACTCTAATCCTGAAAATATTTAAAATTTCAGAAAAGTCCAACGGTAGAATTATAAAGAAATAGCTGAAGTTTCTTTGAAGTTATTCAGTTCAAAGAAATAGGTCACTCAATTTTACACCAGGCTTTTTAAAGATTTGGAACCCATGCTCGTTGAAGCCTATCCTATGCAACTGTGTGAAGAACGGAACAATAGAACGTACAGCAACTCCGCATTAGCCACGCAAGTTGGGCACAATTCTCTTGCGGCACCCTGTATAATCACAACAACGACATACCATCATCAAATTCGATCAATGAAGACAAACTATCATCTTGACTTTCATTAGGTATCGGTGGTAAGGGTTTGTTCCTTATGTGTGGAGGTGTCTTCAAAACTTGTCCAGTCTTCGCACGCACGGCATTCAATTCTTCGTACACGGAATCTCGCTGTAAAAAGATGAAAAATTAGGCTTACAGCATAAAGAAAGTCAACACGTTTGGCAGGCTGTGGAATGAAAAGTATGCGGCCGATATTCAAAACTGTAATGTTTTTCTGAATGAAAGCGAGCCTCATCAGCTAAGCCAGATTTTTCTCAAGAAAAACTAGGTTTTTCAAAGAGCTATATGCTTCTCAATGGAAAATCGATCTAGAAAAATTTGGTTTTCAAAACTGGCGTTTTCTAAATAAAAAAAAACCAGGTGTTTCTCAGAAAACCTACTTTTATCTGGAGGAAAACTAGACGAAAAAAACCTAGTATTTTTGGGTGCCATAAATGCGTTAACTTTTTACTGGCTCACCCGATTCACATCACACCGCATCTAACCTTCTTTTCCATTTGTCAAATCTCTTCTGTTCTTTGCTCGGTCGATTGATTTCGAGTCACTTGATAGCGAGCATATGCGTGAAAAGTAAAATTTTGTACATCGACGCTATTAATTGGTACTCAAAAGATCTATTTTTTAGATTTTCGTTTAAAAATATTTTCCCCTCGGGAAGGCATTGCTGAATCGAACTCGAGACTGTAACTTGCTTCGTAACACAGAGACGAGACAAGACTAACTTACATTATTTGGTTTCCTTGATATATCTCCAATTACTTCATATAATTCGTCTTCGTCTTCATTTTGGTCATTCACTGCACTATCATCAAACTCTGAACCCCAATCTGCTTCTGATTCTGAATCTGAATCTTGAGACTCTTCGACAGGTGATATGGGCAATACGACTGCACTCATCGGTCGGTTCTTTCTGTTTCCTGCAATTCGGATGAATATTCAAAATAAAGGTAGATCTTTCTGATTCACAAAAAAGCTAACTGAGTGAGTCCAAAAATTGCTCACTAATTCTAAGAGGGTACTCATATAAATTCTGTATGCGAGTGAAACATGGACAATCTCAGAAGAAGCGTGGGCAAAAATAGAAGCATTTGAAATGTGGATTTATCGGAAAATGTTAAGGATACCATATACAGCCCATATGACGAATAAGACATTATTGCAATTAGCCAAAACAACTAGATCCCTCAAATTTGAAAAAAAAGAAAAGGAAAATAAGAACTTTGGGCACATAATCAGAGCAAATAAGATACAAAAAACATTATTGACAGAAAAAGTAGAAGGCAAAAGGGGAAGAGGTCGTCCAAGGAGAACATGGGTCAATGACATCACACAGTGGACACAGAGAAGCATGACGCAATGCGTGCGAGAAGCTAACAACAGAGAACAGTGGAGATATCTATCCGCAAATCTACCAGAGGTAGTCGCGACCAACAGGTAACAGGTAACTCATATAAAAGAGGGAGCGAGGCCTTTGATAAAATAAAACAAATCTTTCGACATCACACTTGACAAATAAGAGCTCGAGTGCGAGTGCTAAGCAAAGTGACTTGAGTATGCATGAAATCTGCCTCAAACACTATAAGGCAACCGACGTAGACACAGAATAGTTCCAAATCTTTGTTGTAAAACTTTATGATCTAATAATTGAATTGAATGGTTTCAAAGAAATTTTGGCTATTTCGCTATAATTCTACCGTTGGACTTTTCTGAAATCTTCATTATTTTCAGCATTGAAATGTTTTTCTTCTTTTCTAAGAATGCAAGAATAATTTACAAGGAGAACTTAAAACCATCTTAATTTCTAAACTTTTTCACGAAACATGAAATAATTCTAAATAAAACCATCGTTGATGGAAGTCTACAATATGGCATCAAGCAAATGTCTGTCACTCTTCTGGTTTAGGAATTTAAAATTTGATGATGTCACATCCTCCAATGAGTTAAAATATGAAATATGCTGTAATTTCTAAAATATTGACAAGATCTAAATCGTCCAACGATAGAATTATAGATGAGCAGTGAACATTTCCTTCAAGCAGTTCAGTTAAAAGAAATAGGCCATAGAATTTTACGCCTACCTTTTCGCATCGATCCCAAGATTTAGCATTAAATGCAAAAATTTTCAGCGTGACAAACTTTCGGACAAAAACTTGTCCGAAAATTTATTTGTACGAAAAAAAGGAACTGTCCAAAAATTTGTCACGACGAAAACTTTTGCATAAATATGCGCATGCGCAGTGTGAATTGAATGACAACAACAAGACAAGAAATCTGAAATCGAATCTTTAGCACGTCAGCACGTCACGAAAGATTATTGTAAACATGAAAAGTTTTTGAAAAAAACCGTTTCCAATCCAATCATGTGGTCAGGACAACGTCCTCTTCATCGTCTATCACGATTTACATACTCTCAGTATAGCTGAAGTAATTCAAAAATAATTCATATCATAATGGCCAGAACTGATAATGCTATCAAAAACGACATCAAACAATTTAAGGGTCTATGCAAGCACGTATTCAGAAAAGTGACGAATACTAGAAACAAGAAAATTCGTGAATTTTTGCTATCAATTTTGAAAAATTTGATGCGAGAACGGACTTTGGAACATGATAAGGCTCTATTCCAATTCCATTTTGAAGTTTCATAAAGTTTTATAGCTTTTCAAAGATCTTTGAAAAGATACCGTAAAAGCTCTATTGATCCCCCAGGGGGTTATTCAATTTCGGACACTCCAGAGGGGGGCTTAAAGAGAGGAGTACCTATTAGAGAGGGGGGCATATTCACAAAATGAAATGACAATGATATATATGATAGCTTTTTAGTTCTTTTTACCATATTTTGCGGATTCAACATACAATTTTAAGAGTCAAATACATAAATTCGACACAGTTTTATCTCAAACCATATCAAAGTTAACATGCAAACTTCATTAGCTCAACAAATGGAAAATCTTTGGTAACCTCTGGAATATGATATAAGTGGAGGGGGGCTTATTCAAAATTTGGCTCAGACGGGGGGGGCCTCTTAGAGAGGGAGGCTTCATAATGCTTTTACGGCACTTCCAAGTTATCGAGTAAAACTTTGAAGAGCTTGGAAGAAAAACTCATGTATGGAGGAATCGCGTTCCAGCCGATACCAAGCAGGCATATTCCTAAACAGTTTTAAAACAATCTATTGAGGCTGTAGTTTTTCTTTTCATCGCAGACTTTAAAAATTTGTATTAGGCTTTTAACATTATGGTCTTATACTGTATTTGATTTCATTCTAAGTAATTTACATTGCAATTAATGTATTTAATGGATGGTGCCTTGTAAAACAGCTCCAGCTGAAGGGCAACCATCCTCAATAGGATCAAATTGAATAAATATCAAACATAGGTCATACCTGGTGTATCAAATCGCTGCCCCTCTTCAACCCATTCCATATCTTTCACAGGACTGCTATTCAAAACAATGCTTCTACTTCCTTCTTGGAATTTACCATTGCCTTCGTTGAATTCATCATATGTCTGTGGTTCACTTCCGCCTAACAGCGAGTAATCGTGAAGACTTTCATCAGATTTATCATCACGCCGAGGCTTCCATAGTCTATCGTATGTGCTATCGCTGTTATTCGGAGATGAGTCACTTTTCCCTCTGGCTTTCCTTGGTGGCCGAGTTGGTGTTGCCTCCTTGTCAAGTGCAGCATCGCTTGCTGAAAGAGAATAGATACATTAAACGTCAAAATGTCGGGCGTTAACATTTTCGCACGATTAGGTCGTCTGAAAATTTTAGCGTCTGAGAGTTTATGTGGTCTGAAATTTTTGAGGTCAGGAATTCTTTTCAGCATACCGGCTGAGTCAATAAAAAAGCCCGGCGATTAAAAAAATGCTGCTCCCTNAGCATCGCTTGCTGAAAGAGAATAGATACATTAAACGTCAAAATGTCGGGCGTTAACATTTTCGCACGATTAGGTCGTCTGAAAATTTTAGCGTCTGAGAGTTTATGTGGTCTGAAATTTTTGAGGTCAGGAATTCTTTTCAGCATACCGGCTGAGTCAATAAAAAAGCCCGGCGATTAAAAAAATGCTGCTCCCTAAATATCAAAGCAATAATATTGATGTTCCTCAAAATGTCCTTCGATAGT
This sequence comes from Aurelia aurita complex sp. Pacific, assembly GCA_004194395.1. Lineage (NCBI taxonomy): Eukaryota > Metazoa > Cnidaria > Scyphozoa > Semaeostomeae > Ulmaridae > Aurelia > Aurelia aurita complex sp. Pacific. Next base: position 48,928 of record REGL01000353.1, on the reverse strand, counting down.
TAACTTGAAGATAGATACCTTGTTTGTTGATATTGGTGCTTTGAGAGAAGAGATATCAATCTTCAAAGCTCAACCTTGTGCCCACCTCCTAACTAGAGCATTCAAATTTTGGCCTAAGCCAGTTCTTGAAGCACATCGAAATCAAAAACTGAAAGCAAAGAACATTAAAAAAAACTGCAGAATGGGTGACTTCTAGCAAATAGAATGTAATATAATCCAATATCATTCAAGTGTTATCAAGGCTATCGTACCGTTGATCTATTCGATGTGCTTCAAAAATTTGCTTGGGCCAAAACGCCAAAGCTCTAGTGTGGAGATGGATACAAATTTGAGCTTTCCAGATCAATATTTCTGCTCTCAAAGCACCAATACCCACAAACGAGGCAGCTATGTTCAAGTTAACTACCGGGGAACATCATGAGAGTGATTAGCCAGTGATCAAAGCTATATTCACATTGCTAGACCCATCAAAATCTGCATACTTTTTCAGTTCAATTTCACTCCCTCACCTGGTCTGTTCAATTTGCTGTATCTTCTAGTTGCCCTTTCATATCCACTGTAAATTCCAGGAACACCCTCCTTCATAGCGACCATACTATCTCTAAGCAATCCACCACGCTTGAATTCCTCTCCCTTCGCATTTCTAACCAATGTATGTGAGTCTGGCTCAATCATTTCACCACCAATTGTCTCCATATTCTCTTCCGTGTCTTCAGAGCAAACTGGGTCATAGAGTTGATCACTGTTTTCTTCTTTCCCAGCCATTTTAACTTCTTTATGTGTTAAGTATTCAGCATTATTCTGCTTTGGAGTTTCAATAAAATTCGGAAGGTCATCAGTTAGGTCACCTATGTGGAGAAATTGAACAGGATTGTATTTTATCTCACTGAAAGATGTTTGGTAAACTAATTTATAATAATAATAATGTAAAATTTATATGGCACCATAATACTAAAAGATATTCGGTTGCGCTTTACAGTCGAAATGTCCTATTTACAATTTAAAAATCCGATTTAAGAACACGAATGAAAAAAAAATAAGATAAAAAGTATGTTAAAATTTACAATTCTCGATGACTTATCGAAAAAGACGTTTATGTCTACATATATATTCAACCCTAGTCCGACACTAATTGTACGCTATTTCAAAATAGTGTGTTTTCAGGAGCCTCTTGAAAGTTTCTATACATTTTGTGTTCTTTATATTTACCGGTAAAGACTTCGATACTGCAGGAGCAGCATATGTAAATGCTCTGGTGCCAAGCGTGTTAGTTCTTGTCATTGGTAGTTTCAGTTTATTTTTCTTATTTGATCTCAGGACTCTGCAGCTTTCCTCAACTTCCAAGAGATCGACGAGATATTTCGGTGCAAATCCATTCAGGCAAATCCATCCATTTATGCATAGGAACAAGAGTCGCAGAAACAATCCAAGGATCAAATTTATCCACAAAATATTCGTTGACAACGCAGTACGAACTTCAGTATATGACCACGGCAAGCATCATTTTAAACATTTGAAGAAAACGACAAAAGGCAATTCAAGTGTAAATCGAGGTTTTTTTCCAGTTATAAACGCGATTCATGATTACAAAAATTGATCAAAGTACTGTAGAATAGTAAGGACTAGACCATGATTATTCAAAGTACGTTCCAAGTGAGACTCATCTTAAGCAAAATAAAAAATCATATACACTCACAGGTGTGGGTTTCAGAGCAAAATCACTGAAACATTATGCATAATTATGTTATTGATCATATGGTTTGCAAAAAAGGAAAGTCCATAAAATTGCGAACTTTGAACCTCGAACTGACAGCACAGGCGCAATGTTTTTGAGCGGTGGAGACCCTGGAGGGGGAACAGTAGCGGCGGCAGTTGTTGTCGGTGGTGTTCTCTCGGCCGGGGGTTCCTGCTGTTCAGCATTATTACCTGTAGTAGCCTACCTCCAGTGTGAAGCAGATCCTAGTATACATCCGTATTTACTAGTTTATATGTAGCTCTTTGTAACATATAGTGTACCGTTGAAGAGGGCTTAACCATGCAAAGAAAACAGGCATCAATTTGGTCTTTTGCGCTTTTTATTCTTTATTTCAGTGCTGACTAGCTGTCATTGTAGCTCTTTGTAATTGTATATTTGATAGTATTTAGTAGCATGATGTTTTTGTTATGGAATGGNTCCATAAAATTGCGAACTTTGAACCTCGAACTGACAGCACAGGCGCAATGTTTTTGAGCGGTGGAGACCCTGGAGGGGGAACAGTAGCGGCGGCAGTTGTTGTCGGTGGTGTTCTCTCGGCCGGGGGTTCCTGCTGTTCAGCATTATTACCTGTAGTAGCCTACCTCCAGTGTGAAGCAGATCCTAGTATACATCCGTATTTACTAGTTTATATGTAGCTCTTTGTAACATATAGTGTACCGTTGAAGAGGGCTTAACCATGCAAAGAAAACAGGCATCAATTTGGTCTTTTGCGCTTTTTATTCTTTATTTCAGTGCTGACTGTAGTTGTAGCTCTTTGTAATTGTATATTTGATAGTATTCAGTTGCATGATGTTTTTGTTATGGAATGGCCAGGGAGTAGTCATTGTCTTTTGCTCCCCCTGGCATCGTCCTCGTAGTGTTGTATAGTAGCTCATATGTAGTGTCTTCATGTAAACATTTTAATGGAATAAAGAAACAAAAGATCATTGAAATAAACAAAAGAAGAAAGCCCCTGAGATTAAAAAAGATACAGAAGTTTGATGGTTAAGTGAAGGATGGTCCCACAAGATTGATAAGCCTTCATGATAACCAAGTCAAAATTGTTGTTAGCTTTGTTCAAAATAGAATCATCATCAAAAGAAGCGGCATGACCAGTTTCATCCAGTTTCACCTTTGCTAACTTTTCCTGTCTGCAAAAGATGGTAAATTTTGGCAGATCTTGAAGACTCTGTAAAGAACGTTTTGTGTTCTCCCAAACGCGTTTTGTAGTTCTGCAAAGCATAGGGCTAAAATCTTTTGAATCTTTAAAAAGGTGGGAGTAAAATTCGGTAACATTTTTCCTAGGATTGAATGGCTTGAAAGGAACTTATGGTACCTTGCTGTAAATGTGTCAGGGAAATTTGTGATGTCTTGATTTTTTTCAAAATGGCAGCAATTTAATTATTTTTGCAAAAATTCATGGAAAATTTTGAAAAAAAGGAAATCATCGTAAAATCCTAAACCAATAGAGGAAAATGGTATAACCTTTATGAAAAGCATAGTTTATGAAGGGCTACAATATGGCAGCAAGCAGAAATCTGTAGCCTTTCTTGTTTAGGATTTATAAATTTGATGACGTCATAGCCTCAAATTTGATAAATGCCGCCATTTTGAAACCAATCCAGATACGAATAAATTTCCACGGAAGATTTACTGCAAAAGCCCTGAGTTCCTTCCAAGCCATTTAATTGAAAGAAAACTGCAATATAATTTTACACTGACCTTTTTAAAGATCTGAGCCCGATCTGAGCCCTATGTTGTTCTGCAAAAAATGTTTGTGATACACATCAGAATGCTTTCACCAATTGAAATTCTTAAAGAGCCGCCTTTAATTTAAGAATTTTCATTATTTTGAGAGCAGAAAAAGTTCCCTTCTCCCTTTTAAATGTTTTCTGGCAATATGTTTCAAAGCTCTCAGAAATCAAATTCATGATATAAACCTAATTCATGATATCTTTAAAACTAAAATCTTAAAGGACAAGTCCGAGGTTGGTATGATTGATGATAAAATACAAGATAATACTGCTATGAATGATGTATGATACTTTCTTCCACTATTTTTCGCCCTCTCCTTGTGAAATTACGTATTCAAATAACCAATTTGAGCGAAATGACGCCATATCGCGCAATTGAAAACGAGGCTGTGCGATTGTTTTTTCGCCGCTTGATCACTGCTAGCCTCTTTATCATATACTCCTGCAACGAAAATGGCACAAGAATACGATAAAGAGGCTTGCAACGATAAAGAAGCGAAAAAACAATCACAAAGCCTTGTTTACGTTTGCACGATATGACGTCACTTCGCTCAAATTGCTTATTTGAATACGTAATTCACAAGGAGAAGGCGAAATATAGTGGAAAAAAGAATCATACATCATTCATAGCAGTATTATCTTGTATTTTATCATCAATCATACCAACCCCGGACTTGTCCTTTAAATTGACTAATCTGAGAATGTTTTCAAAGAGTTTGACTCCAATTCTATTCAAAAGGTGAAGATATCATTTTGGTTTCGAACAAAACTCTGCAGTATCCCCTTTTTTTTGCATGTGAAAATACTTCCCAAAAATAGTTTTTGTTTTCTTAATTCCTTGACAACAAAGACAGAGGATAAAGAATTCTGGCAAAAAATTGATACTTTTGGGGCAATTCAACCAACTACCAGGTGTCCCAAAAAAAAGGCAAAGGATTTGATTGGGACTAGTGACAAGAATTTAGGTCCAATCAATCCAAAAAACTTTTAAATATAATCCTGGATATGGTGAAGGTGAAGGTGAAGTTGCGGTTTTTAGCACCAAGCGCTGGGATCGCAGAAGTAGAATAGGCCTAATCAAGTCCGTGACCCCTTCTCATGACGCTAAAGTGATTGGGCTCTACCTGGGATCGAACCCGGTCCACCTGACTGTTCTGGCTGCAATGTCAGAGGATTACACCACTGCGCCACAACACCTTCATGGATAGCTAACTTGAAGATAAATACCATGTTTGTTGATATTGGTGCATGGAGAGTTGGAATACCAATCTTGAAAGTCCAAATTTGCTTCCATCTCCAAACCAGAGGTTTCGGGTTTTGGCCTAACTGAAAACGTGCTTGACGAATCTCGTCAGTCATATGCATAGTGTAGTAGTGTGAGCATGCTGAGGCACACATGTTTAGGCACACATTTCAATTGAAATTTGAAAGCTAAAAATTGACAAACATAACAATGCCGAAGGGAAATTTCACAAAGGAATATATTTCTTCAATCATATTGCACCTGCAAAAGAGCCAAGCATGACTGAGCATTCTTAAGGGTCTTATCCATGGATAAGGTTCCCCTGGGTTTACTCGATTTCTTGTTTCGTAATAATTTGAAGAAAGATTATACAAAATGCATTTCATTAAAGTCACGAAGATTGCAAGAACTAATTGATTTTTCACACCCAAGCAAACAATTTCGCCGATTACTTTCTTCCATGAGACAGATGCAATGCTAACTTTTCGAAACTTTTGAAGCATAAAAAAAGATGTCTTTTCAGGACAAAATTGATTAATTTGATTGAATTTCTATTCAAATATTTTCCTCAGCATGAGGCTTCATTCTCTTATTTCACGGTAATTTAGGAGTTTCCCCAAAATAACGCGTTTGCAGTTTTAGGCTAAAAGCCACAAGCTCTGGTTTGGAGGTTCAGGCAAATTTCAACTTTGAAGATTAATATTCCAACTCTCCATGAACCAATATCAACAAACAAGGTATCTATCTTCAAGTTAGCTATCCAGGATTATATAAAGAATCATTATGGATTGATTAGACCTAAATTCTTGTCACTAGTCCTGATCAAATCCGTGGCATTTTTTTTGGGACACCCGGTATGATTTCACAGTTGTATGTGGTAACGTTCTAAGCTCATACTGTATTGGGCTATTCCATTTTTACTCCGTACAGGGGGTATGGAAGGCAACTTCCAGGGTACTTGGACTCCAACCACCCTGGAAAGCCAGGGCTGTTGTGCAGAACCCCCAGGATATCCGGGGTCATTGCGAAGAACCCCTTGGAATCCAGGGACTCCAGTAAACATGCCCTGGATTCCAGGATCCTCATAGCAAACACCTCATTTTCCAGGGCTAAAATTTCTGTGATCCCCCTGGATTTCTGGGGTACAAAAGGTCGGTGAAAAGTGCCTTCCATATACCTGTATGGATATTAAATGGAATAGCCCATTCATCATGATAGTTAAAGACTGGGAAAAAGTGGTCTTAAAATGACTAAAACCAGTCTTCGTAATATGAAAATGGGCCGCGTGCGGCATTTCACACGTCTAGGTTAGTTTAGGCGTGCAATGGCGTGCGCTACGAAAGTGCTAACTTTTATCATCATGATCGCGATTATTTGTTGCTTTTCATTCTTGTTCTCAAGAAATATGGGGTGGTGGTTTCAAGATGACCTTTCATATCGTAAACTACCGTAAATTATGAAAGCTGATCGATAACGGCCTTTTATTGCCCTCAGATATAAGCTTGTGAGGATGATCACCCCCAATATAGCGTCGCTTTTTTCGAGTGTTTTCTGCTCTTTATTGATAAGCTTTCAATACGTTGTTCTTCAATCGGTGAATGCTCTCTTCCACGAGACTTGTGGCTTATTTTCCTGTCGAGAAGAGAGAAGGCAGGCAAGAAACTGCCGTGCCACTAAAGTTACGAAAAATATTTCGTTGAGTGTGTATTTCTCTGTCGTACTGCCTTTCAAGTTAGGGAAAGGTCAAAGCAGTTAGGCCATCCAGTTTCCTGTT
>REGL01000353.1:0-30800 GCA_004194395.1 Aurelia aurita complex sp. Pacific | reverse complement strand
TTTTTTTTTTTTTTTTTTTTTTTTTTTTTTTTTTTTTTTTTTTTTTTTTTTTTTTTTTTTTTTTTTTTTTTTTTTTTTTTTTTTTTTTTAGATTGCATACAGGTGAAAATTAAATTTTCGAATTTTGGAAAGTTTCAAATAACACCGAAACTCTTTTTGACTGACCGATAGAAAGAATAACAACTTAAGTATCGGGCGTCCCATAAAAACTACACGAGTTTGATCACAACCGGCTCTCTGAAATAAAAAGTTAAAACACATGCTTTGTATCATCAGGATGGTATCATCGTTTATTTGAAAGGCTTTGCTATCTTATGAGACGCCGCATGGTCACTTTAAACCATGATTACTAGTCCGGTGGCTGGAGGGGGAACATCAACACCCGAGCAGAGGATTTACCAGACCTAGTCCAACTAGACCAGTTTCTTGCGTAGATTTCGATTCTGGGTGGTGATCAGCCATTTGAGGGGGCTTTTCCGAAATATAGGGGATCATGGGTTAAAAAATGAGGGAAATCGTAATCCTTTGGTTCTCTATGAAAATATTCTTATAGCTCGGTTACACATGGGTATCTAGCATCGGATATATCTCTGTCAGTGCATTTCGTCGTCAAGGGGGCATGTTCCTGCTTTGAGAGGGGCGCGTTTGGGGCTGGAAAACATTTTCAAGGCAGAATTATTCTACTAGTTTAGACTTAGCCAAGCATCGTTCCGTTATAAAGTGCAACGATATAAAGCTGAGTACAATGATCTAAAGTATTAATTCATTCATTTCATTTTCATTTAAATTATTCATACAGGGTGAAAACATTCAGTTGTTAATCAAAAACTGTTTTACAATGTGCCCTGTTAAAATAGAGAAACAAAAATAAAATAATAATAATAAAAAAAAATCATTTAATAAATAACTATCTAATACTACTTACTACATTTTTAGATGAATTACAAAAGTAAACCTATTTCTTAATTAGTCCTATCGAAAAGAAAAAGAAAATTACATTGCTACAGAAATAAAATCTATAGCCTATCCCACATTACACTTCAGGCAAGAGACTTTCCGTGAATAGAATGATGACTGGTTTTGGGTAATTGGTAGACGTTGACGGCAATCTAGCCTGACGTCTAATGTGGGACCGACTTTGGTCAATATGCAAGGAAGTATGTGAAATTGATTGTTATAAACCTTCCTTTAGTTTTAAAGTAACGCTGTCTTCTTGGAGAGTTTGGCTTGGCTTCACTCCCAGTATTGTATGATCTACCAAAATGCAGTTAAAGTCAACACAAGCTTCATTATTCCATCAACACGAAAAACCACGGACCACAACTTACGACTACGGTGCTGCAGGAATCCTCGGCCGCCTCGGCCTTACTCCTTCTCGATAAACAAACATAATTACGCAAGGTATGGTAGCTTCTTCTGCTGAAAATTGGGACATCTCAACAATGAAACTCATCCTGGAGCTAAAGAAAAACTTGGTAGCAAAGGGAATCTCCCTTGGCAACAATGAGTTGAATATTGGCCAGTCAATTCATGTAGCTCAAGTGAGCAAACGTACATGCAAAGTTTTCACCAAGCGGTTTTCATCTTTGTTGAGATGAACTTTTTTATGTGAACATTTCTCATAGGGGGGTGGGGGGGGCAACTTATTTCTGTGTTAGTCCAGTATTTAATGATGGCTGTACCTCGGTAGATCTATATCGTGAAGATCTTGACCTTTATTTCTGACGTATAAACAAACCAGTACAGAAAAAAGTATGATGCAAGCAAGAAAAAAGCAAGAAAAACATCCTTTCGATGCCTTTCTTTTCGGTCTTTCGTGTTGATGGAATAATGAAGCTTGTGTTGCTTTTGAAGTTTGTCAAAATTTTGTGAAAACTTAATGTAGAGATGGATTTGAAGTCGCCTGGGACAATCTGTTGTTTGCAAAATGATTTGGCAACGTCTGAAAGACAGCTATGCCCTTCAGCTATATGCTGATACCTGGTTTGTGTTCATTACATTTGCTTTGAGGAAAATATGTGCGGTCGAACTTGTGAAATGTTTTTGGGTCTCCCGGTACTTCCTTATAAATTAGCGTTGTCTTGATGAACGTGTTAATTGATAAAAGTGCACAAAATCAATGCTAAACACTATATGCTTAATTAACTCAGGTTTTTAAGATTCGGGTTTACATTTTAAATTCTGTCTTAAAGTAGATATCACGTAAAATGTCCTCAAATAGAACAATTGAAGTGTTTTTCAAGAGTAATTTTGCGTTATTGCAGACTCCACGTGACAGTTGATTTGAGAGAGACGGACCTTAGTCATCTATAATAAGGTATTTTTTCAGCTACAGATCGGGAAGAGAATTTGTTCAACACAGTTGGAGCACATGTTTTGATTCATTACGGCTGCATACACGGAACTGTTTTTTGATTCACGTGGTATTTTTGCGCTCCCGGTGATTCCATTGACGTCTGAGTGTCCTACCCCTAGGCATTACAACATGCCCATGGATTATTCATATCTTGACGTCATTCAAGACAATAAACTTACAGATAGTTTGAATGTTCGCGGTATGAGATAACTGCGCTTTCCATTGAAAATTGTGCGTTTCCCAATCAATATTTGGCGTTGCTTGAAGTCGCCAGAGATGAATACACCTGATTGAGACGTCCTGTATTCATCGTGGCTTAACTGCCCGCCTTAACTGATCAATCGCTACAACTAAGCCACGTTGTGGTTATATCCAAGCAGGGAACGGCATTTTCTATCGAGAACCGAATAACTTGAATAGATTCGAATAATGTGCTCTGACTGGCTAATTGAGACAACTAGAACTTAAAGGGTTTGTGCAGGATTATAAGCTTGCATTTGCAAAGAGCAAAAAGATTTTAAAAATAGCGCATTCAAATCTATGTCTCACACGTGCTGTGAACAATTGATAGCCAAAGAAACAATGCTGTGTCTCAGTGTTTTCTTTGTTCTATTTTTAGAGGAGCCTTATACTATTTCATGCTCCCTGTAACTTTGCCGATGGACGTTCATTTTAATTTTTTTCATTTTAAAATTATTTGTTCACAGTCAGCTGGACCGATGTTTAGGAGGCCGTACCAAAAATACTTTACAAATAAAAGTCAACCTATCTGAAAGAAATATATCTATTTAAAATTCTTTGAAATTTTCTTAAAAAGAAGATAAACAGGAGCTTGGCATCGAGGCTTAGTTCACTCCGGGGTCTTGCTCCACGAAATGCGAACACTTTCTGCCCCTTGCTAGTTTTTCATGAAAGGGGCTAGCAAGTCAGTTTCGGCATTTCTCATGCTGATAGTATTTGCGAGCAGATTTTTTGATAAATAAGTGTGAGAGCGAAATGTAAGTTTTGGCTTCTAATCACTAATCATATCTTTCACACAGACGTTGACAAACGTTGCCTTGTTATCACAGCCCCATTTTTCCCGCGCTCTTTGAATTGAATTATATCACTTCGGTAAACAGTGACTATAATATTACACTGAAAAATTGACTCTGTTTACGCCCCGTTTGCAAGGTTTGCTGCAGGGATACAAGGGATTAAATTAATCAAGCTGGCTGACTGTTACAGATTCAAACAAAGGTACTCTAGCTCGTCTCTACACAAATTTCTTAGCGTTGTATGTAAGCATAATTGTTTTCAGCCAGATAACTAAGGCCCTATCCGTGGTCGTCTATACGTTCAGTCAGTCTATACGCTCAGTCTATACGAACAAGGACAGATTTTCGGTTCAAAAGCCGATTGGGAGGCGTTTCGATTCTCTTATTTTTGGGTGTTCTTAAAACACTTACTTTTGAGCTTCTGAACCAAAGAAATAAACTGCACGTGGTAGATATGTAGGTATATCCTTCTTCTGTCGATAGATGCTCATGTTTGCTATTAAAAACCATTTCTAGAATGCACAACGAGCAACAAGGACAGATAATGTTACAATAGAACTCGCTACTTTTCATTGACACCTAGATACAAAGCAAGTTCTGATTGCAGACAAAGGGAATTTCATGCTCGGTTGGTTAAGACATAAACAAAAACAAAGCAAGCCGCAAAAATTGCCCTGAAACTCGGGTCGCTAGCGGGCTCGTTGTGCATTCCAAAAATGGTTTTTAAGAGCAAATATTAGCACATATCGAAAGAAGAAAGATATATCTAAACTTCTGCCTCGGGCATTTTATTTATTTTGTGCAGAAGCCAATTGGGAGGGGATTTAAATTCTCGTACTTTTTAGGTGTAATTAAAACACTTACTGCTCAGCTTCTGTACGAAAAGAATCAAATGCCCGAGGCAGAAGTATAGATATATCCTTCTCCTTTCGATATGTGCTAATATTTGCTCTTAAAAACCATTTTTGGAATGCACAACGAGCGCGCTAGCGACCCGAGTTTCAGGGCAATTTTTGCGGCTTGCTTTGTTTTTGTTTATGTCTTGACCAACCGAGCATGGAATTCCCTTTGTCTGCAATCACAAATTGCTTTGTATCCAGGTGTCAATGAAAAGTAGCGAGTTCTATTGTAACATTATCTGTCCTTGTTACAACGAGCACGCTAGCTACCTGGGTTTCAGAGAAACTTTTGCGGCTTTGTTTGTTTTGAATTACTGGTTGAGGGGGTTTTCTTTGTCGGCAATCGCTAATCGCTTTGAATTCAAGTGTCAACAAAAGCAACTTATGCTATTGCGTTACAAAATCTGTCCTTGCTTATATAACCCCCTTCATAACTCAAACAGGACTCACAATTTACATACTCAAAACCTGGACTAATTTGTCAATCTGAACCTCCAGAGATTTGTCACAAACTCTGTTTTGAACCTGAAAACGGGAAGGTGTACTTTTGAGGACCGCCTTGAAAAATTTGAGCGTCGAGATGGGAATAAGTAATGGAAATGCAAGAATGCAAACTATTTTCAATGAGTTTCTCAGGGGAGAAACAACTTCAAACATTTTGCTCCTCTAAACATATAAGCATTCTCGTTTTCAAAGCTGTGCACATCTTGTTGCTAAAAGAACCTAATAGTCATATCCACTACATTTTAATCAGTCTGCTGTTAGATAAAAGGACTATACGTTACTGACGTTACATTGCTAATACGATATCAATGTTGAGGTCTAAACACAAATGAAGACCTCTAATGATTAAATTTAAATTATCTGATTTTAAGATAAGATTGTAACAATGTGTTTAACGATAAGTTGTATGAAAGGATACTTGTGACTTAGGCAGGGTGGTCTTGAAAGAGTCTTACTGGCTAGACCCAGGCGTATGGGGCGAATTTTGTTGGAATGTAATCAATGAAGAGAATTGTTTCTTGTCTCTTTTGTAAGTAGCTTCATTTTGAGAGAGAGCGTCTCCCTGTTGTGGCGAGGCTTATAACTTATAGGAAACCTTTTCTGCGATGATTTTAATTTGCATATTGGTTATTTTTGATATTGTAAGCCAACTTTCAAGCAGTTGGTAATGATAAAAGGATGATGAGAATCAAGTTTCGTTTTCTCTTTAGCTAAAACGGTTGCTGACGAAGCTTCATGAAAATATTTACAGCTTTAAGAAGACTTTAGATGCATCAAAAAATCCAGTCGTGGATGGAAACAAAGATCTGAACAAATTGGATGACACAGAACTTGATAAAGTAAAAGAAAAGATGTCCGAATCATTTGAAGAACATCGAGTGAAACCTGGTGATAAAGACTGGAAATATGATCTCGAGGTAGATTTTGAAGAAAATGTTGGTAATAAAATAGAGTCAGGTTGGGACTCTGAAGAATCAGATTTAGAATTTTAAAAGGATTGCTTTCTTTACCTTGGGTACCAGATTCTCTAAAATGAAATGGAGATGAGATAAATGTTAGAGAGTCTGGTACCCAGGGAAGGCTTTCTTTAGCTTGGTTCATTTTACCGGGTGAGCCGGAAAGAAGTTCCCACTTTGGAAATTTCATAGCAACGAAAGCACTAGATGGATTGGAGTGAGTCAAATTCTGGTTCGTAGCCGAGGGATTGAAGTATTTTTATAATTTTTCTCGCGTTTTGGTGAGCACTAGAAATATACATGCTGTCCCAAAAAATTGTGCCCCGTTTGTATGGCTGCAGTGGAGGAGCTGTAGCTTCAGTTGTTGCATTTTTTACACAATAGACCTTTCAGCTATTGCAACGTTCGATCGAGTGGCGTTAGAGCTTTATCGTGCACATTCGAACATTCTGCAAAATGTAACAAAATGCTGTTCGATTCTGATTCTTTTCAGAACAACTAAAAGGTCTATTGCAAGAGTTTGAAACCTTGTTTGAGTTAATACGACAAGTAGTTGTTGATTTATGGCACGAGAAAAGCAAAATAAGTAGTTGCTTCAATAACAACACTTCCTTTGTCCTCCAAAAATGTCAAAATCAAGTAAATTTTAAAAGGAAGGCTTCTAGCGTTGTAATCTGATTTTTCAATATTTCAAACCAAGACCCCTTTTACAGGAGAGAAAACTGGATCGATATCCAGTTCGGCATCGATCCCAAAATTTTGCAGGTGTTTACACGGGATCGATCCCAAATTATGTTGCGTTTACCTTATCACTGATTCCCAGACTCCTTATAAAGACTTATGCATGCGTAAAGACTTCGCACCATTTGTTGTCAGGGTGACCAACAGGTGTCATTATGAAAACGCCTCAATTTCCTTTTTGGCTTGCCTCATTTTGCATCCGTGCCAGTTTGGGATCGATCCAGCCGTTTACACGAGGCTCTAAACTCTAAAGCAACACTATCATCCCTTTGAAAAATTTAGCAAAAATTTGAATGGAAGGCTAGAACCGTTCCTTTCAAAACTCACTTGATTTGACAGATTTATCTGTCAGGGAAAGTTTTCACCCTTGATGATAGTATAAAACAAGAACCGACACTCGCACGTTTTGAAAATAAGATCAAAAATTGGGCAGGAAAACATTGCACCTGCAGAATATGCCATTAACGAAACAGGATCTGGTACTAGTTGTTTTTTTTATTTAAGTGTATTTATGTAGGTTGGTCTTAATTAGTGTTGATTAATACTATTGTAAGACCAACATTGAATAATGAATAATGAAATGAAAGGAATTGAAATTTAATGAAATGAAATGAGATAAAATTAAAAGTACTGGAGAACACAGGAAGTTCTCTCAGATATTGATAGATTCAATGTCGCTAATGCAAATCCGAAAGAACTTCGTCCTTTTCTCTTGTTTGGTGATCAAAATTTGGGTACAGTTGCAAACAGAATCATATTAGAAGCAACTATTTCCTTCGCCAAAGCCTCGGCAAGGTTAAGTTAATGTTGAAATACAAACAGCAGCACCCCCTCCTTATTTCTTTCTACTTAATTTTCTTTTATGGTGTAACCTTTAGTTGAAATGTAAGTGGCATTCATGGTGAGGACTGAGTGATCTCGTGTCTTTCCTCGCCATGAATTTCACAGTTTAATGTACTTGTAGTTCGTAGTTTTAATAATTGCTGTTTTTAATCAGCAACCACTTGTCACAATGACCCAACCAAGACGATACAAAAGTTTAGTTTGTCAAAATCGGTCACATCGTTTACAAGTTACAACTTATTTTAGATAAAAGTTTCGGCTCCACATTCTTAAAAATGGGCTGAAAATCCTTGATCAAACTAAAAATTTACCCTGAAAACTGTCATAGATAGACTCTACCTGTCTATCTTATTGCTCAAACATTTACTGGGTAGGGTAAGACGGGGTAAAGTGAACTATTTTGGAGGTTTTTTCAAGGATATCCTAAAGATTTTGCAGTTGAGGGCAAACTTTTTAACGTTGTTTTGACATTATGTTATTGGGTTAGTTTAGCCAAAAAAAAATATTTTTTAAATCTTTTTCCATTGTCTCACAAAAGAGCTTTCTTTGGTGACCGCTCTGCCTAGTTCACTTTACCCCAGGCAGGCCGGACTACTTAGCAATTGTCCGATAAAACCAAAATGATGCTGGTAGTACCCGAAAACATCATTTATTTTGCAATTCTCAGGAGTTCTTCGCATGCCAAAACGAAACAAACCCAAAAATTTCACATGAGTGATATTTGAAAAAAAATTAAATGGTGACCTATGTTGAGAACGATCTTTGCAGATGAAATATGAACCAAAAACTATTGTCAAAGTCAGAAATTCGAGTCAGATTGCGAGAACTGAATACAATTCGATGAAAAATAATGGGAATATACTTGGAAAATACTATATTGCATATAAATACCAAATCGCTACAAAGAGAAACACTATTTTCAAAGTAGTTCACTTTGCCCTGAAACCTCCTCCCAGAAATAGAACTAAAAATAGTTATAAATCCATAACAAGTATCAATATTCTAATTTCACAATGACGGCCATTTATCCTTTCCATGTCGATAGCTATACTTGCTTCATCAAATCCCAATAAAATTCTTGGATCAGTAACCGTATTTTGGAATGAAGGTCAAACTTAGGCTGCCAAATTCTTGGAGGTTTCTCAGGGAGATGGTATCACAATATGTTTCTGTGTCATCAGAGCGAAAAGTTATCCTGAAAATGATGATTTTCTGAAGGCAGAATTATGAAGCTAATGAGATCAAAAAGGTCTTCTTCATCTGACTTCGTCTTCACATGAGAAAATCAAAAACCGTTGGTAGTTCACTTTACCCCGGTCGAAGCAAAATTTCGACTGAGCGGTAGATCTTTTAAAATATTATGTTAGCTGACAAAAAAGTCTTTCTTGGCCTTTTCCTTTTTAAAAAAGTAAACACATGGTATGTGCTTCAAATCGATCAAAACAATCATAGAAATGAATTTCGTCTTGGGGTAGCAAATTAAGACCAAAGATTGGAGCCCAAACCTAAAATCCATAATTTCCCGAGGTTGTTTTTACTGCCTGGGGTAAAGGGATTTTTTGCAACAACGGGAAGAACTATTTTGCAAAAATGTTTTCATTTTCTGTGACCACATGTAGCAAAGCGTTGGGCATAAATCATGTTTCATCATTGCATGTTTACTTTTGGATAGAAGCGCGAATGTTCCAAGTAGTTCACTTTACCCCGTAGTTCACTTTACCCCGTCTTACCCTGCATAAAAAGACTGCTGCATAGTTTTATACACTAGGGAATTTCATTCAAATTTTTTTGAAAATTTTCTATTATCACGAGGCTGAATTGATTGCAGATTTTCTCAAGGATTTTAGGCCAATTTTGAAGGATTTTAAGAGGAAATTTTTTAAGTTGCGATGCCAGCTACACAGGCATTATCATTATCAATACTCTCTTCCGCCAGTTTCTTTTGAAAAAATAAGGGAAGAGGAGGAAAGGCATCTTTATTCCTTTTCTCCCTTCGCAAAATTACGGACAACGGAACCATGGACTACAGAACTACGGAATCAGGAACTATGGACAACGGAACCAGAAACCGGTGGAGGAGAGTACATTTTCAGTGTGTAGGAATGTGACAAATGGTTTTAAAGATGCCAGGCTTTCAAGCGTCTATATATTTTTCAACTCACCCGTTGAAATACTTGCTGTTAGGTGAAAAAGTGAACAGATGTTTTTCAGAATAAACATCTCCCGTTGCAGCCAAGGTTGACGCATTTATTTATTTCAGTATGTTGTAAAAGATTCAGTATTTCTGTAAAGAGAGTTAATTTGTTGAAATGATAATAAGAAGCTGCCTCCTGTGGCATATTGTTGAATATTTGTTGTTATTTGCGCAGCCTTGGCGCCTCCGATTTTTTTGAGCAGTCGAAGCCTCGGTAGGATAATGGAATCGAAATTTTAGCAATTGATTTCATACGTAACCCTGTACGATTTTTCAAAGAGCGTGTATTTCACCCGGTAATAATTCTTTATATTTAGTTTGCTGGCCTACTAAGCGAGGTAGCAGTAACACCCTTGTCTGCCAGCCTCAGTTTAGGCGAGCAAATAGCGTTGTCATCATCATCATCATTCATTTCTTTAAAGTAGGATTATAAATACGTAAAGATTTCAAAATTGCTGCTAATTTGGGCCTACTATTTAGCATACATATCAAAATGAAATAACTGAAAAAGCTCTATGCACAACCGTTAAAAAATGATAGCATTAAATATATGATATCGCTGCATATCATGTTAGATACCCAGCCTGCGGTATATATGTTTTGTATAGCCTGCAGTTGCAGTTCTCGCCTATCCAACATCAAATCAGGTTTTTAAAGATAGGAAGTGCGTGCTTGCTCGTTTCACTTTATTTAGCAAAGTCGACCAGAGTCTGTTTCCAATGAAAGATTAGTTTAAATTCCAAAGGTCGTTGTATTCGTTGGAGAGACGAGATGCGGTTTGTCCGAGGAAACGTATGTGTCCTCCCGTGCAGTAGGTTAATGCTCATGCGCAGTAGCGTTTTGGGTTGGAACTATGACGGGTGCATGAGCATTAACCTACTGCACGGGGGGACACATACGTTTCCTCGTACAAACCGTGTCTCCTCTCCCCAACAAGTATGCTTTTTTGGAAGTTGTGAGTCGTTACCATTTCTTTGATTACCATGCTACCACGGGCGGCTGATTCATCATTCAAATTCTGTAGAACGAAAGGCCATCGTCTTTGGCGCCGAGAGTTCGTTAAAAGACAACAAAGTCTAGCCCGCTTTTACGGGGCGTGCCCGTTGCGCTCACATGAGTAAATTCAGCCCGCCTGAGGAGGCGGGATCGCATTTAGTATGCATTGAAATCTTGACACAGCAAGACTGCTTGTTTTCTATAAACTCAGCCCGTCTGAGGCTGCGTTTCCATTACTCCGTTTGCAAAAGTCTCCGTTTTCAAATCACTCCGTTTTTCCATTACTCCGTTTTCGCAAAGAAGGCTTAGCACGAAAACGGAGGTGTTTCCATTACTCTATTGTCATCCCCTTTTCATTTCCTTTGTTCAACCATTTCCTTTGCTTTGTTTTTTGGCGTCAGGTCGGTTGCCGTTGTTGTAGCGTTTTTGAATCATTCCGTTTTCGGTGTTTCCATTAAAAAATCACTCCATTTTGAACAGCGTTTTCAAATGTCTCCGTTTTCGATCGTTTTAAACGGAAACGCATGGCCAAAGCGGAGGCATTCCACTCCGTTTCCATATGAAAACAGAGTAATGAAAACGTGGCCTGAGGAGGCGCAGTCCTAATAACTTTATTGGAAGCAGGCCCGCTCATTTTCCAAAGAATCGAAAACTGAGTTTCAGATAGCTTTGGTCCAACAATCGTGACGACAGGACCCCGGCGAACATCTGACCGACCTCTCATCGGGGTGCTTAAAGACGGGAGTGTTTTGCCCAATGAACCTTTCAGTTCTTTTGACAAACCATGATCAAGCATTTGCTGGCACCGAGCTTAATCATGCACATCAAGACAGGCGCAGGCTTTTAGCGAGAAAGGAAAAACATTTCACTAATGTGCCACCAGCAAGGAAAAACACGTGATTAGCAGTATTGAGTGATTCAAAAGCAATTTATTTGATCTTTACGATTTAGTTAAAATTCTAGACAGAGATTAAGTTGTCTGTTGTTTAACATCGATAATAACGCGACACATGTCTCGACTTCAAATCATCTTGGCGCTCTAAAGACGTGTTTGTGTTGGCGTAGACAGATGTTGCTCAATTAAAGATGATAACGAAATCGTCTACATAAAAAACAGGAGTTGACTGATAACGATCAGGGCGAGCAACTTCTTTCTCTTACGATTACCATTAAAACGATAACAAAATCTTCTGAGAAAATTAAAGCCAGAATATATCATATATGGATGCTAGCAGGGTGAGCAAGTTCTGTTTTATACATGATTACCATTAAAACGATATATGATTACCAATGAAAACGATAACCAAATCGTCCAAGTAAAATGAAGCCAGAATATATCATATGTAGGTGATGATCGGGGGAACGACTTTTTTTTATATGATTACAATTAAAAACGACACATGATTACTGTTAGAAACGATGACCAAATCGTCCAAGTAAAATGAAGCCAGAATATATCATATGTAGGTGATGATCGGGGGAACGACTTTTTTTTATATGATTACAATTAAAAACGACACATGATTACTGTTAGAAACGATGAACAAATCGTCCAAGTAAAATGAAGCCAGAATATATCATATGTAGGTGATGATCGGGGGAACGACTTTTTTTTATATGATTACAATTAAAAACGACACATGATTACTGTTAGAAACGATGACCAAATCGTCCAAGTAAAATGAAGCCAGAATATATCATATGTAGGTGATGATCGGGGGAACGACTTTTTTTTATATGATTACAATTAAAAACGACACATGATTACTGTTAGAAACGATAACCAAATCGTCCAAGTAAAATGAAGCCAGAATATATCATATGTAGGTGATGATCGGGGGAACGACTTTTTTTTATATGATTACAATTAAAAACGACACATGATTACTGTTAGAAACGATGACCAAATCGTCCAAGTAAAATGAAGCCAGAATGTAGCATAAACATGTAGCACAAAGCATTCTATAACGGCAAAAGCTATGACCCTCAAACTCTCTGACAATTACTTATTATCTATTAGCTACATTTTGACAATAAAATTTGTGAACAATGGGTGTCATGTGACACTTCCATATTTGGAAGAAGGTATTGGACAAATTAATGTTTTTGATATTATTACTCCCAGAATTAGTTCCAAATGTTGACTATTGTACTTTATAAGAATCAGCAAACAAATAGCTTTCGATTGTTGTCAATAACAATGGAATTTGCAGACGTCAGCATTCCTAAATGAAGACGTCACTCAGGCTGCCATTTTGGGTCATTTTTGGCAAATTTTGAAGCCTTTTCCAACTGTTGTTGTTTAAAATGCATAGAATTGCGCTATGCAATACTTTTCAAGCATTTTTAGCCTGTTATTATCACTTTTTGGCGGAAATACACAGTTGGTAGTTACTATGTCATCAATTTTTGTCATTTTCTTCCAAAATAACAGTCTAAAAACACCTCTATGCATCGTATTTGAATTGGAAATGAATAATACGCCAAATAAGAAGGGAAAGAGTAATTCACATGACCTTGATTCCATTTTTAGAACAAATCAGCAGGAAAAGCTCACCTAATAAGATGGCCACGCCCAAAACTACCAATCGGCTGAGAGTAGTTAGGATTACGCCCTTGCCAAGTTTCAATGATTTCCCAATTGTCCCCCCCCCCGGCTATGTTAGATAAAAAAAAGCCTGATAGGATTGTGATATTTTGGCTCAAGTTAGCCAATTCTGATGACGTCATTTGCACTACTAATTTGTTCTATGCAAAACTAGGCAAAAATAAGCTGCAAAATGGTGGTAACCTATTTTTTTCCATATTTCTACCTAGCACCCGAAAGGAGCTTTAGGATGCTGAGAAGCTAAGCTTATCCTTCCTCTCAATGTGACCACACCTCGTGATTCCTTTACCCTGGAATTACGGGGGAGTTGGCGACTCTACTCACACTTTAAATTGTGGAGTTCCTCAAGGCTCTTGTCTTGGTCCTCTCTTATTTCTGATTTACATCAATGATTTGCCTTTTTCCCTGCAGAAATCTTATGTCAGCATGTATGCTGATGATACGGCCATTTCCCTCTCTTCAAAAAGCATTGATGACCTACAAAATGACCTAAACTCAGATCTTTTGAAGCTACAGGATTGGTTGCATGCAAACAAACTTTCTTTGAACGTTGTGAAAACGCAGGCACTTGTTATAGGCTCTGGTCCAAACATCCGTAAGATCGAAAGCCAGCCTGATGCTCAACCATCTTTTTCAATAGGTGATCAGGACATTGAAATGATTGCTAGTACAAGATACCTAGGTGTTCAGATAGACAGTCAACTTAATTGGGACAAACATATTGATACTATCAAGACCAAGGCAAATCGAGCCCTTGGACTTATTAAGTATTCTAAGAAATATCTTTCATCTGACGTACTCAACAAAATGTATAGAGGAATTGTTGAGCCCCATTTGAGTTACTGTTGTTCCGTTTGGGGCTGCGTAGTGAATCAAAAATTGACGCCTTGCAAAAGATCCAAAATAGAGCTGCAAGAATTGTAACGAGCAGCCGATACGATGCTTCTGCTGCTCCGATAATTGAGAATCTTGGCTGGTCAAATATCAGAAATCTTGTAAGAAAAGAGACAGCCACGCAAACTTATAAATCTTTGAATTCACTTGCCCCAGACTGCTTGAACAAATTATTCATAAAATTGAAAATGTTCGGACTGTAGAGAGCGGTTTCTGCGCTCGTCAGAAACTGATCTTAAGATACCGCTCCTAAAAACTATCAATGGCCAAAAGTCTTTTTCTTATCGCGGTGCGAAACTGTGGAACAACCTAGAAAGAGAGACAAAATTGGCACCCTCCCTGAAAACCTTCAAAAAACAGCTATAGACGGGGACAACTTTTATTTTATAAATCGTCTTAGTTTTGTATGATATTGTAAATTAGGCATGTAAAGTTCTTTTGTTCTTAGTTTTAGTGCTTAGGTTTTTCGTTTAAACAGGTCAGGTTGAAAAACATATTTATATATGAAACCTATTTTAACCTGTAAAAATATTGTAAAATGAAATGAAAATGAAATTTGTCGTACATTGGGCTGGGCGGGCGGGGACTCGAACCATCAACCATCACATTGGTAGTCAAGCGTGCTATACCAATGAGCCATTCAGTCACAGGGAGCCCCCATAAAAAGTAGGAGAAAGCAAACGAAAGGCGACTTCTGCGAGTGAGACACGACAAAAGCGGCATCTGTGGAGGAGCAATTTGCGCTCTGCGGCTTTGCAGAGGAGAGAGGAAAGAGCGGGGGAGAAAAATTGCGGAGGAGCGAAGGAGAGAAAGAAAGGAGAGAAATACTGCTCTTTTTGGGGGCTCCCTGTGATTCAGTTGGTAACCTATTACCAAGATACTTCTATGTTGCTATTACAAATGTATCATTGAAATGGTTTTGATAGAAAAAGTGTTAAAAATTCAAAAAATTTGCTAATTAGCCCAAAGTGTCTGTCAAAAGGATGTCATTATTAAAAATGCTGACGTCACCAAATTCCAGTATCAAATTAAAACCCTTTGTTTGCTGATTCATTCGCTATATAATACTTCATAATCCAATCAAATCTTTCCATTGAAATCTTTCCATTGAAATCATCGAGAACAATGCTTTTGCTGCTACCTGCTTTCAAATATGGGCATGTCATGTGACCTGTAATCTCTATTGCGTAAAATGTTTGCCATTAAAATGCAGCTAATAGATGATTAGTAAAAGTTAGTGAGGCTGGGTGGACATAGCTGATATCGTTTAAAATCACAACATGTAAACCTCGACGGGGGGGGGCTGGAAAGCAGGAAAACACCCCCTAGTATGGATTAGGGATAAAAATATATGTGCAATTAAAAGAAACACCAAATCTCACAATAAAATGCACATCAATCAAAGCAAACCCCATAAGTAAACTCTGGAAGTCGTACACGACTCATGATTGTCATTTCATTTCATCTCACCTCATCTCGTTCTCCCGTTCAAGAGCCTTTAGCTATATTCATTACAATATCAATGGAATTGTATAAATGTCATTAAGTTACTAATAAGATACTATTTATAGCAACTTGCAAGGCAATTCATAGCCACAAATAGCAGAACAACGGAAAGCAGTAAAAATTAAGGTTTTCCTGCCCTGTTCAATCCTATGAAACCACAAAATACCTAGAGTAATTACTCGTTTCATATTCCCTTTTGTTCTAATGTGAGACAATAGATTGTTGTTGCCTCTGAATCTTGCATGTGGAAAAGTCAGGTCAGGTCGACACTCAAAGATAGATGGTATAAAAACAAGGCATATTTTTATGTTTGAAGAAAGATGAAAGCGTTTTATGTATAGAATATGCCAACTTGCAGCTTATACTAAGATAGACAAGATAGACAGGAAACAAGAAAAAATAAAGTGCGAATGAGCTTGGATTTCCTTAACGATATGAAAACGGTTTCTAAGAATGATGATTTTGTTTCATACTTAAGTTTCTTCAAATTATAGTGATTTGAGAGTTGAGTTTTTCATAAAGGATTTCTTATTTCTTATATTCATTGTAACATTTTAAAAATAAAGACTGTCTTCTGTGAAGGTGTTACTGAAAATTTTCTTGAATAGGAACTAGAATGTCTACCAAGAACAGAACCACAAGCGACTGATAAACCCGCATCCCTCCTGAAAATACAAACACATTTTCTGATTCTAGCATAAGCACACGGGAAGAAAAATCTATGGGGGGCTGCCCGACACTAAGTCCATTGTTTACCATAATTTTTGCTAGACTGAGGGCAATTTTTTGCCCGATTAGGGCTGATTTTCCAAAGGTGTTGAGCGAAGCGCAAATGTTACCGCCCCCCCCCCCCCGCCTCGGTTCCCCTTGGCTTGTACGCTTTTGGATTCTGGGATGTGTTTGGTTCGAGTTTTAAGAACCACAATAGAAGAGTTTATATGATTGACAAAGGTATGACGAAGGTATGGCAGGGCTTTATTGCATGAAGTTTTCGTAGGAGGGACCCTTTTGAAAGTTCTAAAGCGTTTACGATTGCAAGCTGTTCAGAAACAAAGATGATTTCTAGCCACCATGGATGTCATGTAGCAATATTTGTCGATCTTTGCAACACAAAGATTGCTTTCAATTTTCCTTGACGTAGTTCTTAAGACAAGTTCAAAGCTTTTCTTGACGTATTTTGGTTTAGTTTTCGTCGAGGTTTTGTATCCAATTAATCTCCAAAATGTTTGTGACCATAATGCCGCGTTTTGCTCATATGTCATGTGTTGCGGTTGTTGCCGCTACCTTTATAACGTAATACAAAGTCTTTCACTTGCTGCCTCGCTTCATCTGCAATGGGTTAGCCACACAATTTTAATGCTGATAAGCAAGAATAGCTGTCTTCTCTTGAAGGGGCTGGGTCACGTAACGTAAATAAACTTCTCTGCAACGACGATTTTGCAGTTTTGTTGGTCGCGCGGGCGGAATTTTACACAATAAAAAATCATTCAACCCTAATTATCTATTCAATTATAGGGCAGCATTTTCTCTTGTAAACAAAAGAGTTTCGGTTCGCTCGGAGATTTCTGAAGACTGGAAATTGGCCTTTAAAATGAGAGTGTTATTTTGATGATGGATTTTTGAATTTTGCAGAGAAACGAACGAAACTTTCATACGTTGTAAGATCACAATACATGGGTTGATTTTTGTCATTTTTAGAAGTAACCCACCACATTCACCAAAATGTGTGCAGAAAAAATGATACGTGCCTGAAACAACAAGGACAGATTTGGTAAGACAATAGCACGAGTCGGTTTTGATTGACACCGCAATTCAAAGCGATTAGCGATCACGGACAAAGGAAATTCCCTCAACCAGTAATTCAAAACAAGCAAAGCCGCAAAATTTTCTCTGAAACCCAGGTAGCTAGCTCGCTCATTGTGCATTCCAGAAACTGTTTTTAAGAACAAACAAGAGCATATATCGAAAGATATATCTACACATCTACCGTGGGCATTTTATTTCTTTGGTTCAGAAGCTGAGCAGTCAGTGTTTTAATTATACCCAAAAGAATAAGAGAATTGAATCGCCTCCCAATCGGCTTTTGAGCCAAAGAAATAAAATGCCCGAGGTAGATGTGCAGATATATCCTTCTTCTTTCGATATATGCTCATATTTGCTCTTAAGAACAATTTCTGGAATGCACAACGCGCGCACTAGCTACCTTTTCGGCTTTGTTTGTTTTGAATTTATGGTTGAGAGAATGTCCTTTGTCTGCAGTCGCAAATCGCTTGGAATGGAGGTGTCAATCAAACGCAACTGTTGCTATTGTATTACAGAATCTGCCCTTGTTTTGCCTGAAACAACAAATATAACAGAGATCATCATCATCATCAGCATCATGATTATCA
Source organism: Aurelia aurita complex sp. Pacific (assembly GCA_004194395.1). Lineage (NCBI taxonomy): Eukaryota > Metazoa > Cnidaria > Scyphozoa > Semaeostomeae > Ulmaridae > Aurelia > Aurelia aurita complex sp. Pacific. The sequence continues at coordinate 12,876 of REGL01000353.1, read as the reverse complement.
TCATCATTATCATCACCAGCATCATCGTCATCATTATCATCATCATCCTTATGTACCGTGTACATTCAGGATTGCTCTCGTTAAAATTTTGATTCAAGAAATGTTGTAAATTTTAAATCGTTTGTCCACCAAGGAGCTAAACTTGCCCCAAGTTTATTTCGTCAACAAAAAATTGTAAAGGGAAAAGCGAAATTTCGTAGTTTACTTTCAGATAGATAGACGAAAAAGACTTGGGGCAAGTCTATCAAGGAGCTGAACCTCTATTCTATTCGGCATCACTATTTGAGTTTGCATTGTTGATACACCCAACTGTTTTTCAACATTTAGCCATCTGTGCCTGACATCACGACTTGTGACAGGTTTGTTTACGGTTACGTAACCCAGCCCCTGTAAGCGAAGGTCATTGAGGTCAACGGTCACATTTTCTTTGGCAGTCGCAGCTCAAATATAGCACAATCCTTTCTTTGCAACACAGTCTTCGTTGGCAAGAATTTCCCCGAAGTCGTGAGGACTCGTAGGATATTTTCCGAGTTTGGAGACGAAATTCTGATGTAAGAATACATATCGAAAGTACCCGTACAGCCATTACAAATTGATTGCAACGAACCTTTGCGAACTCATTTAAATCTATTTTTAGAGAGTCTGGTACCCGATTTCCTATACCTTAGAAAAAATGACATGTTTGCCTTGATTCTTTCTTCATTTTTTTGAAAGGAAACCTCACTGGAGAGAGAGTACTATACCAGTATCGTGCACACGCCTTCTGCAGCTTCTGCTGGCAAAATTTTTATGTCCTTTTCCCATAAGGTAATATGGCTATTGTTTACAGTGTTTGCCGTTCCACTTTGTGTTTGCATTTGAAGAAATTTTTGGCGCCATGCTTGACGCCATATGGAAGATATTTGCATAAACTTCAGCTGGTATTGTGTGAATACATGGTCATAAGATTGTGAAAGAGGGCAAAAGCTTCTGTCGGAAGAATTGACGAGCATTGTGGTGTTGCTCTCTCCTTTTCCAGAGATGTCCTGCTAATGTGAAAAAAAAACAGAAACGTTTTCTTGCCAATGGCATCAGTCAGGAGAATGCCCGTTATGTCCATTTACTTGGCGCCTGCAGCCTCACGCTGAAATTGGGTATGGGTATAAATTGAATATCTGCCACTTCATGTGAATGAAATGCAAACGAAATCTGAACCTTTTGTTTGCAGAATTTGCCCTTGCTGCTATGTGAAGATAAGGGTGAAATGGGGAAAACCAAGGATACAATTGTTTGAGACAAAGCGATATAGCAGCCCAAAAGAATACATTTCACACCTCCAACACAGCCGACCGTACTGGTTTGCATTCTCTGTTTACTTTTGTTCGATTGAGTGCTTTCAGGTGTGAAATCTGATCTTCAGAAGGCCAATTGACCTTTTAGCTATTCTAAAAAAGAGCCTGGATCGAACGTTATTTTTATACATATTCATACGAGACGTTCGATCGAGTGGCGTTAGAGCTTCTATCACTATTGTGCACATTCGAAAATTCTACAAAATGTTGTTCGATTCTGATTCTTTTCTGAACAGCTAAAAGGTGGATTGCTTTTTCTTCTTGGAAACCTGATTCTTTTATTTTTTAAATGTGTCCTTTCTCAAGACAATTCTAACGAATCGATTTCACACCTCAGGCGCACTCAAAATGAAAACAAACGGTGGCAGCAAACATTTTCAGCTGCAGTGAAAGGTGTGAAATGTATTCTTCAGAAAGGGAAATCGCTTTGCAATGTCTGAGCGTTCTTGTTTTGCAAAATTCACCTTCATTGCTCTTTGGGACAAAACAAATCAAGCTGTTCTGTAATGTCCAAAAGACATATAATAGAAACGAGTGACAAGTTTCTGGCCAATGGCATATTTCGTAAGATGATAAGAATGGCCATTTTGGCAATTTTCTTTGGGTTTGCAGCATTGCTGCGTTAGAGTAGCCTGCGTAGGAGTAGAGTCTGAGGCAGAAACGTGTTTACCGCTGACCAGGCGGAACTTTGAGTCTGCACTACCACAGAAAGCGTCGCAACGGATACGAAGTCTGCACGAAGCATTCAAAGACAAAATAAGAAACAGAGTTGAAAGCATTTTAATTTGCCTGAATATAACCAAGATACCATGTTGACTAATTACTAAGATTCTATACCTTTTATTAAGATCAACTATATGATTACTTACGCTATGACACAATTGGACCTAACTTGTGCAAGAGTTCAAAACATAATCTCGTTGCCTAAGAATATAGAACTGCTCATTAAAACATGGGGGCTGCGTCTGGTTTGCAGCAAAAGACTACAGTGTGGGTGGATCCATGTTTTCCTGTTGGGCCAAATTTGATTTTCAGCCAGTCTGAAATTTCACCGTGCTCGACAATGGCTCGTTTTAAGGGATACATCATTTCAATGCCACCCCAGTCCTTCAAATGAACTAAATTGGTTTGCTAAAAATCCTCCATAAAGCCGAGAAAATACCAAGCAAACGCATCATTTACTAGATGAGGAAGGTCTTGGAATAGTTTGTTCCCTCGTGTAAATCCCACAGTTTGGAAAACTTTATTCGATTTCTGAAAAAATCGTTCATAATTGCCTGGTCGAAGTAGAATAACCAGAACATGTTGGACACAACCTTCTTCAAAGAGATCTTAATTTCCAAACACAGCTAAATTTAGAGAAGAAACACATTCTGAAGTTATTCAGAAATAATAATACATCTGTTTTTCGAGAAATACACNGCCCTTGCTGCTATGTGAAGATAAGGGTGAAATGGGGAAAACCAAGGATACAATTGTTTGAGACAAAGCGATATAGCAGCCCAAAAGAATACATTTCACACCTCCAACACAGCCGACCGTACTGGTTTGCATTCTCTGTTTACTTTTGTTCGATTGAGTGCTTTCAGGTGTGAAATCTGATCTTCAGAAGGCCAATTGACCTTTTAGCTATTCTAAAAAAGAGCCTGGATCGAACGTTATTTTTATACATATTTATACGAGACGTTCGATCGAGTGGCGTTAGAGCTTCTATCACTATTGTGCACATTCGAAAATTCTACAAAATGTAGCAAAATGTTGTTCGATTCTGATTCTTTTCTGAACAGCTAAAAGGTGTATTGCTTTTTCTTCTTGGAAACCTGATTCTTTTATTTTTTAAATGTGTCCTTTCTCAAGACAATTCTAACGAATCGATTTCACACCTCAGGCGCACTCAAAATGAAAACAAACGGTGGCAGCAAACATTTTCAGCTGCACCGAAAGGTGTGGAACCTATTCTTCAGAAAGGGAAATCGCTTTGCAATGTCTGAGCGTTTTTGTTTTGCAAAATTCACCTTCATTGCTCTTTGGGACAAAACAAATCATGCTGTTCTGTAATGTTCAAAAGACATAAAATAGAAACGAGTGACAAGTTTCGGGCCAATGACATATTTCGTAAGATGATAAGAATGGCCATTTTGGCAATTTTCTTTGGGTTTGCAGCATTGCTGCGTTAGAGTAGCCTGCGTAGGAGTAGAGTCTGAGGCAGAAACGTATTTACCGCTGACCAGGCGGAACTTTGAGTCTGCACTACCACAGAAAGCGTCGCAACGGATACGAAGTCTGCACGAAGCATTCAAAGACAAAATAAGAAACAGAGTTGAAAGCATTTTAATTTGCCTGAATATAACCAAGATACCATGTTGACTAATTACTAAGATTCTATACCTTTTATTAAGATCAACTACATATATGATTACTTACGCTATGACACAATTGGACCTAACTTGTGCAAGAGTTCAAAACATAATCTCGTTGCCTAAGAATATAGAACTGCTCATTAAAACATGGGGGACTGCGTCTGGTTTGCAGCAAAAGACTACAGTGTGGGTGGATCCATGTTTTCCTGTTGGGCCAAATTTGATTTTCAGCCAGTCTGAAAATTCACCGTGCTCGACAATGGCTCGTTTTAAGGGATACATCATTTCAATGCCACCCCAGTCCTTCAAATGAACTAAATTGGTTTGCTAAAAATCCTCCATAAAGCCGAGAAAATACCAAGCAAACGCATCATTTATTCGATTTCTGAAAAAATCGTTCATAATTGCCTGGTCGAAGTAGAATAACCAGAACATGTTGGACACAACCTTCTTCAAAGAGATCTTAATTTCCAAACACAGCTAAATTTAGAGAAGAAACACATTCTGAAGTTATTCAGAAATAATAATACATNTTGATTTTCAGCCAGTCTGAAAATTCACCGTGCTCGACAATGGCTCGTTTTAAGGGATACATCATTTCAATGCCACCCCAGTCCTTCAAATGAACTAAATTGGTTTGCTAAAAATCCTCCATAAAGCCGAGAAAATACCAAGCAAACGCATCATTTATTCGATTTCTGAAAAAATCGTTCATAATTGCCTGGTCGAAGTAGAATAACCAGAACATGTTGGACACAACCTTCTTCAAAGAGATCTTAATTTCCAAACACAGCTAAATTTAGAGAAGAAACACATTCTGAAGTTATTCAGAAATAATAATACATCTGTTTTTCGAGAAATACAAGCAACTTTTCCTCAACAAATCAACATGAATACCCAGAAGCCAGTCCCTGAACGTGGTCTAGCAACACCAAAAAACAGATAAATCAAGGGTGTGATGCAATTTCGGCGTATCAAAATTTCTAAATATTTACCAGGCTCAACTTGCATTCTATTACCATCCGGTACATTCTTACTCTTTCGTTCGTGTGTTTTAAACTCTTGCAGAAGTCACACAGTCACTTGTACAGGTAAAAGGTACACAATGGGCCTTGGGCAATGGAACACATAAATAACAATTAGCGTCATATGCGAATGTTTTTGGAGCCCTAGCGTTGACACCCCGACACTATTACTAGTGGCTGTAGTTTTGGTTTTAGTATAGGAATAAACAATTTTGGATTGCTTTGACCTCTGCTTTGACAAACATCTTCCTGCGCCAATATGCCTATCCGTTGTCCGTGTCTACACAAGGGTCCCATAGTCATATTTTGCCCAACTTCTTCTTCAATCACCGTTTGCTCACAACAATATAAGATAGCTACAATACCACTTAATCTTTATGCAGTAGACAATAACACCGTGCCTGAATCATAGCAAATGCATAACAGAGAAATGGGCCCAACGACAAAGTAACATGTAACCCTACACCATTTTGTTGCATTGGAGGGATTGTCCTCAGATCTCGCTGTCAAAAAATATAATTTTAACAAGGAAATGAACCAATCTTTTAACATTTGCAATTGAGAGAAATCCCCCTAAAAATGACACATCCCGTAATAAAGCAAAAATGTCAAGAGCATCATCGTTATACCCAAGTTCTCGTTGCATGCAAATGCAAGCTTCAAGCATTACTAAAGAATTTACATGATATCCTAAGCTAAACTGTATACTAAACTACCTTCAGTGACATACCGTTAATAAAGCAACACCAAGGAAAGGGGGAACTACAGCTTGGATTCATAGTACTGGTTTTAAGATGGTTGTTATGCCCCTTCGAACATGTAACACAGATAACTCGTAGACAACGATGTACCCTCTATTATGAAGGCTTGTAGGGACACTTGAATGGGGCTGCTTGCAGGTCATCTGAGTTATCAAACAATACTACGAATTACAAAGAATTCGTCAGAGTTCCTACAAATTCCTAAACCCCTATGAATGAAATGTATTAATTAAGTTACAAAAGGAACTTTGCTGACTTTTTGTCCCAAGTAGGTTAATCTACCCAGATGGATAAAATCTTAGATCAAAGAAACAATTTAAGGAGGTACTGTAAAACCCACACATGATCCCCTCTTTCTGTTGGTTTCAAGTATGCCACTGTATAAAATCAAGGCTAGCGCTTCAACAACTAATTTTCACCAATATCACAGTGTTAATCTGAAAATTGAAAAACCAGTTTCCATATTACTACAGATACATGTTTGGTTTTTTGTAGTTCAAAAACCTAAAAATTGAACGCACTGCATGCATCATGCAATAACTCAACAGACCATATAACAATCACAAAAATTCTACTTTAATGCAGCAATGATAAGTCCAAAAAATGGCACAGAAACACAAAACTAAAGACTACTAATAATTATTACCCCATAGTACAAAAATGAAACAATGTCAGGGTTGGGCGCTTGGGTTCTTGTGTATTGTATGTTGGCAATATGTTTGTTGACTATCTTTGCACTGAGAAACCAAAAAGTGGTATTTTTCTCAAATAATGAAAAGCTGACTATTTTACTGGTCACCAAAACTTTCTTAATTGTGCAGTTGTGTCAAGGACCAAAATAGTTTCAGCCACATTGCGAAGCCTTGAAATGACTATGCATTTTTGTGAATTTGTAGTCCCAAACAAGTGACCTTGTTTAACAAGTGACCTTGTTTTGAAGCATACTGTACTGCAAAGATATAACAAAGGATTGTCAAGTTAAATTTGAATCCTGCTAGTTACATAAGTCTACGACAAAACACTTGTTTATACATTGAGCTTTCATATACAGGGTGAGCCAGAAAAAAGTTCCCACTTTCGAAAATTCGTAGCACCACAAGTACTTCATGGATTTCAATGATTCAAATTTTAGTTAAAAGCCAAAAGATCGAAGTATTTTTGTGATTTTTCTAGTCTTCTTACGAGCACTGCAAATATAGGTGGATTCAACTTTATAAACATTTCATGTTTTCAAAATGACTGAAAAAGGGCCTAAAACACTTGATCAAATCATTAGGACTCTCCTCACACAGAACAATACACATGGGCATTTCACCGCTCTCAACAGTAATAAGACATAGATTCTCAAACAGATACTAACAATTTTCAATCCCATGGCAATAAATCTGCAGACGATATCTCACCTATGAGAAATTTCCTTTTCTCTGTTGTTCTGAGCAAGGAGTCTTTTATGATTTGATCATGTATTTTAGGCCTTTTTCAGTCATTTTGCAACCACAAAGTTTTCATAAATTTGAATTTGACCAATTTTCCCAATGCTTGTCACAAGGCGAGAAAATTCACAAGAATACTTCAATCTTTTGCTTTCAAGCAAATAATGATACATTCCAATCCATCCAGTACTCTTGATGCCATGAATTTTCAAAAATGGGAACTTTTTTCTGGCTCACCCGGTATAATTGCAAGATATAGCTTTTTGGCTAAACAATATTTTGTAGTGCTGGAGGAACAACTTTTCATGGAGCACTGACCTTTCAGCTATTCTGAAAAAGAATCTGAATCAAGCACTATTCTATACATTTTTAAGAAATTTCATGCGTGCAATAAATCACTCAATCAAATCTCTAGCATAAAAATGCATAACAGAAAATGTTGCTTGATCCAGATTTCCTTCGTAAAAATTCTCGCTAATTCATAATAATTCTTGTGAATTCCTACAAATTTGTAAGAATTCTTTGATCTCCTGTTAAGAAAGAACTGCACTGTATATCACCTTAAACTTTTGTATGGCATGTATTTTGCAAAGATTTCTTTTGGAAATATCAAAATTAATGTTTGCGCATTCAGTTGTAGAACATTTTCCAAACTGCTGTTTCCAATTAGAGCTCTTGGGTTTGCGAAGTCCCATATTTTAAGTGTCATGGGGAAAATTTTGCATCAAAGATCTCTTACACACACACAACAAGAACAGCCTTGGCATAAACCTCCCTTTTTGCTGGCCCTCCTGACATGCCCATAACTAATAGCACCAACCCTGAATTAAAATAGAAAATATACCTTATGTTTCAATTTCCACATCACTTTCATCAGAGGTCTCTACAACGTCAACTGTTCTCTGTAATTTTTCATTTTTGGCCATTGATGGCCCAACAATAACTTGACTGTCCCTTGAGTAATCTCTTTTGTGAATTGAAGGTGGTGCACTTTGGGTTGCTATGCCTGATGCATACGGTGACTTTCCTCCTCTCCAGCCTTCCATTGGCTCTTCTTCAGCTTCTCGTTTCAAGTGCAGCGGAAAGTGACGTACAACGCTGTGGGCAGCCGGGTAATCAACGTCCATGTTGGCACTGTGTCGGTGGGCAGCGTTTTGATAGGAGCTACTTTGCAATAGGTTTTGCACTTGTTTACGCAAGTTCTCTTGCTCAATTTGGCTTTGCTCAAGCTGTACTCGGAGCAACTTTGCTTCCTTTCTTGAAGCCTCAATGGTTTCTCTCGTGTCTCCAGATTCACTGGCTGCTTTGTGGCGGTTCACCTCCTGTTGAAACTCCCATGTTATGCGATTGAACCTTGCAATATCTTTTTGGTGCTCTCTTTGAACAATTTCTAATTCTTGCTCAACTCTCCGCTTTGTCTCCATCGATTCAGTGAACTTCTTCTCATAATTCATCTTCATCAAATGGAGTTCAGCCTGCATCCTTTGGTTCTGTAAAGTAAGCTCTTTAACTTTATCCTCTTCACTTAGATGCAGCCTTTTCAGTTCGCTTGCCAACAATCGACTAACGTCACTAATATTTGGCTGCTTCACTTCTGATGACATATACTTCCGCAAAATGTTTTCAACTGTGCTCTCCAAACAATCACTGCTCCCAGATCTGTGTGACTGACATAGTTCACATCCTGAAGCACAACCCCCTTCAGTGTTCCCAGACTTATCAGCCTCTCCCGGTCTTTCTGATGCCTTTTGCGCCAAGAGCTGCAAGCCACTGCATGATGCTGCAGCAGCATTTTTGCACTGCTGGCATGACAAATAGAGTGGTGAAGAACCAAGGGGTGCAGGGCATCCACACTGTGCATGCACAACAGCAAGGTTTGATGTGTGCTGAAATCCCCCACGACTTTGATAACTATGGGGCTTTGGGGTGGTGCTGATGTCTCTTTCCTTACTCCCAGATGGGAAGATAAAATGTGACTGACTTGGGGTTTCCAGTTCTCTCCTTTGAGAAGGCAACTTGTGGGTTGGAGACCATGGATGAAAAGCAGAATGTCTTGCTGTGTCCTTTATCTCATTGGCAGATGATGGACGCCCCTCAGAAGAATCAGTGTCTGAGGAGGATAAGCGTGCCTCGCGATCTATTCTCAATGTTTCAATAGGTGAAAAAGTGGCCTTTTTTCTCTCAGGAGACTTGATAAAGGCAACAAAGTCTGGGTCTTGCTTCTCCACATTATCTGCAGAGGCGGATTTTTTGGCACGGTTTGCATTAAACTTATTCTTGATGCTGTCCCAAAGTATAAGTAACTCACGTGTTGGTTTCTGCTCAACCAGCATCAAATAGCACCTCCACCTTGAACTTTCAAATCCCCAATGACATGTGTGAACTTCATCAAAGGAGGTATGGTTATGTGATACGAATTTCTTTGGTGAAAACAGGCCATTACACTCTGTACAACGTATGCACTGAGATGTCGGCTCTGTGTACATTTCTGGCTCAAATAAACCGACACATCCTCCAAAGCACTCGTGATAAACCTCAAAATTTAGTGTTCCCCGTCCGCGTGCTTTGGGATCAGTTTTCGGGGCGCGTGCACCATATAAACTTCCCCACAATCTGTAGGCATCACTCTTCGAAATAAGATTACTTGAAGTAGAAGTCCATGGCAAAATCCCTGCTAATTTCAAAGCATCAAGTTGCTGGGGCGTGCACTTTGAGCAATAAATAAGCAACTCATCTCTGCGGCTAAAAATTTCATGAACATTGTACTCCTTGAGGACATTTTGAACAAGCTCTGTGAAACATAATCTCTTCTCTCCACCCCAACTGAAGCAGCCGACACCAAAGCCATCCAAATTTGACTCGCGCAGTTTGTTTGGATCGGGTTCTTTTTTGAATTTATAATCCTTCGATTCCGCCCTAAGATTGGCCTGCCTTACGGTTTTGAACGCTTTCATGTCCGATTTCGTAGCAACGGGTCCTCTGATCGAGTCTCTTGAGGCCTGATTGTACTTCTTTAAAATCAAGTCAAGTAAAGGGTCTCGAATGGGCTCCCGATGATGCATTCTAAGGTCGATTGCTGAGTGAAACAACGACATTTTCCCTTCACTTTCTGTGCACGATACAATCAAACAGCAGGCCGAAAGCTGACACTACCGCCACGCTTATTTAATCACTAAGAGCAAACTAACAAGTACTGTGTACAAATTCTTGGCGTCCGCTCAAATTGACGAGCCAAAAACGCTAATGAATCGTAATAACTGTAAATTAAACTCCTTCCTCACAAAATTTCAGCAAATTTGTGCAGATTTCAGACGAGTTTTCCCACGATGTAGACACGAGCAGCACAATGGCTTCACGGCTGTGTACAGGCTTCTCTTCTCGGCTGTGGCAAAGCTTCGCGGCTAGCCTAACTCTTCGACACCAACAAATCTTCGTTAAATTCAGGGAAGTTCTCTGCGAATATATAAGCTTGCATCGTAGCAATGTCTTTTATAAACAATCATGATATGCGAACAGCAGTAAGGCTTGATCGTTGCACGAGACAAGTTTTCGCCAAACAACGATCGACAACAACGTGGTGTGCTTCGAGCAAGGCAAGGCCTTCCCTTTCGTTCTCCTTCGATGAATATCTTTGAATGATTAGAGACCGCTCTTCTTTGGAAACACAACCAATATGGCCACGATCTTGAGTATATTTTGTAGCGATAAATAACGATGAAGGCAAATAAACCAATATATAACGGTTAATGTGAGTGAATGCTCCTTATAGGCAAAATGTTAGGCTTCCAGCTGAAATCTTTGCGGCCGTTCAAATTACTGGTTTGCGAATCCTTTCAAAATGGAGTCACCAAATGTCTGACATGAAAACTCGATAAAACTGCGGCGTCTTGCGGGATGAAAAAGTAAGCGAAGTAATGTTGATTATTCCTAGCTGCTTGCAACTTGTATTTACGATGATCACTTGCAACCAGCGTGTTGAAATCCGCAATTTTGAAGTGAGTTACAAGCGAGTCTATCACCATCGGCGGCCAAAACAAAAGTTAGAGCTGCAATTACAAACGTTTTGAGAACAAAATAAATGTAGGTGTCTAAAATCCTTTGAGATATGAAATCAGGCAGGACGGGCGAGATCTGTAGTCTGTGGCAAGAATCATGCGTCTGTACTCTTTGATCTGCCAACAGCAAAGTGTGAGTCAGCCTTGGGCAAGCATGTTTACAAGTTATTCAACAAAGCAGTCTGCACCAGCAGACACCATCCGTCAGACAAAATAGTTAGTGAATGTCGCAGACAAACGGCGTCACGAAAATCCACACTCATATGAATCATCCAGACCATAATCAAAAGAACGTCCTCGAATAAATTTTTATCCCAAATATTAGACACGATCGAACAGGAATCGCATTTAGGTATAAGAAACTCCTAAATTGAACAGAAATTGCTTCGATCGAAATATTCTCAAGTTGAAATCGTTCCTCAGCGATCAAAACTTGGCAAGGTTCCTGGTCTTGTCATTGAGCTTTGAAAATCAGTTGGTGAGACGACCCAGCAGGGCCTTTGTAAAATTCTGGCCGCCCCTTGTCGATTGGTCAAGCGAATCACCCAAACAAAGCAGAAATTAGCGGGATGCCTCTTCAAGACACCAATCAGACTGTATGCAGGATTAACGGCCTTCACCCGCCAGCCACTGCAGGATCCAGCGGCATACGTGAAGCGCCACCGACCACAGCAAACCACAAGCAAGGGGGTTCGTTTTGGTTGCTCCGTTGAGGATAATGGACTTGACGACGGTCCAAGGATATAAGGTCTCTATTGAAAAAGACCGTATAAACTTTGTTCCACAGATCACCAAAAACTGGGAAAAATGACGGAGAGAAATTTTCATTCAGGCAAGGAACTCCGTCTATCTAATGTTCCCAGTTCCAGACTAACATTTTATCATGATTATCTGGTAGGCCCTCACCACCAACGGCCAGAGAGAATTCGAGGGAATTTAGAAATCTTTTGAGATTTTAGACATTCAAAATTAGATTTTACAGAAAATTTCTTCAACTTGAATCTTCAAAATGGGAAAAGAGGAAAACAAAGAAACTCGAAGAGAAAGAAAACACAACTTCTGTTTATGGTCCTTCTTGCCGTGTAAGTTTCAGAAACTTTCAGTGCTGGGTTACAGTCTCCTAAAACGGACAAAATGCTGAACAAAGGGCACAAACTTGGGCCTAGCTACCTGAGCGGGGAATACCTTCCCTTGACAAGTGAGGTGAGGAAGACAAATACCCCCGGTTCCAAATAAATCATTCACCCATTCGGCCTTCAACAACACTGAGTTGTTATTAGCCCGTCTTGCAGATTATCTGGAAATAGATAGTGAGAAATGTTGCAAAAACGTGTCAAGATTGTCAAATGCAGACAGAAATGTATTCAAAGTCAGAACGCTAATAATAGCATTCCCTTCCCGAGCTTCATTCCGTTGTGTTCAAGAAAAATACATGGTCTTGTATTGGCGAGACATTTATTTGCTTGATAATGAGAAAAAGGTTAAGTGTGAAAACTTGAATAGTCTATTCGTCTCTGATCAAAGGCAGGAGGGTGTTTGGTGACCTTTGGGATCTGGAACGAGCATAAGCGTACGGGAAGAACACAAAGTCCATTGTTCATCAACATTTTTGCCCAACTGAGGGCAGATTTTTTCCCGATTGGGGCCGATTTTCGCAGTTTTTTCCAACATTGGGGGGGGGACTGCCGCCCCCGGCCCCCCGCCTCGTACGCTTATGGGAACGAGCATGCGTTTCCTCGGGTATTGGCCCTTTCAATATTGCCAAAAGTGGCCTTTTTCGAAAAAGGGTTAATTATTCTGATTGACTGCGGACAGGGGCGCACATTAGGGGGGTGTGGGGGGGGGGGGGTGGGACACCCCCCCAATATTTCCTGGGTCGGCCCAAAAATTTTCCCAAAAAGGAAAAGTTGG
>REGL01000352.1:245937-268112 GCA_004194395.1 Aurelia aurita complex sp. Pacific | reverse complement strand
CTTGGGGTACTGTTACATCATTTTTCTCGTGGATGACAAAATGCGATGGTATTGCAGGCTTACCATCAAATGCAATATGAGAAAAAAGCAGAGGTGAAAGAATTAAACCACCTATCTCGTAGGAACTGCAGTAGGAGAACAGCACAGTTTCATTCAATGCGATGCTTGACTGCAACACAGCCTCGAGATGATCAGCAAAATCTTTCACAGCAATGACACACTGAAACGTCGGAGCAATCTGCACATGGTTAACGAATCCATTGAGATTATAAGCCAGCTCGTGTAGCTGCTTAAAATCATTTTTGGTTACGGGTAGCTTTCGTTGTATCACTACGGGCGGCCGTGCCACATTGACAGAGACACTGCCTGCTGCAAGTGATCTTGATCTTTTGCTGGCTGATGATGGGGATTCTGATTTATCCGCTTGATTGCGCGGTCTCTTTGCTGATACAGTGATTCCATCCATGCTTCCCATGTACTGGATAATACAGGGCTTTAGCTGTCGAATGTCATTTATTAACGTGTACACACTTTTGTGAAACTTGGATGGTCGGCCATCTGGTAGTTTAGCAACGAAATACCGCTTCTGGATGACCGGTTTCTTCACTGGTATTGCTTTAGGGCCATGGTTCATCCACAAATATTGGTCACGTTTTTTACCTGAAATGTCAAATATGTTCTGGGTGAGTCACAAATGTATCCAATGTTGCAACAATCATATTGCTAAAACCTATGAAATCTACCGGGCGCGCCAAAAAAGTTCAGACGTTTGAAAAATCGAAGGAACAAGAATGCTGGATGGATTTGAATGAATCGAGTTTCGGATGATAACAGTAAGATTGAATTAAACCCCTGTTCCCTCAATGGACTCGCCAAACCCGCCACTGGCTGGAGCTTTGAAGATATATAGCACAAAGAAGATTTAAAATCAAGAAGGACCCACAATTAAGTGTCAAAGACTACTGAGTGCGCCAAAAAGGTAAGATGTTTTTTTTATACATTCTGCTAAAAATTTACAATACAGATTTACTTAATTACTATACTTACAAACTACTCTACTCTACTACAAGGACAAGACCACGGGGAGCAATAACTATGTCTACCCACAATAACTATGTCTAGGTAAGATGTTTGAAATACCGTAAAACTGAGAGTGCTGGATGGATTTGAATGAATCGATTTTGGTTCATAGCAGAAAGCAGGGCCGTCGAGAGATGGGCCAGGCCCCAGGGCTAGGACGGGAAGCGGGCCCCCGGCGCCGAAGGGGCCGGAAAATTTTTCGGACCACGCCCTTTAATCCTTGGGCCACGCCCTCCTGTACACTGTTAAAACGCTGCTTTTAGATTTGATTTAGAATCTCAATGGGCTAACGGGCCTGAAATCGTTCCCGAAAGAAAACTACAACGAAGAAAAGATACATACCTTATTTCTTGCGGGCCCCCGAAGGCCCCGGGCCCCCTGGTAACTATCCTGGCTACCCCCCCTCTCGACGGTCCTGGCAGAAAGACTGAAGTATTCTTTAATTGTTCTTGCGTTTTTATGAGTACTGAAAATACCATAAAAGCGCTATTAAGCCCCTCTCTATCAAGGTCCCCTCTCTAATATAAGCCCCCCTCTGAGCCAACATTTCAAATAAGCCCCCCTTTCTATTAAGGCCCCCCAACTTATATCAAATTCCAGAGGCTACCAAAGATTTTCCATTTATTTAGCTAAACAAGTTTGCATGTTAAAGTGAATGAACGGAGCTAAGTGGGGGTAATCTGTAAATAGGCCAAAGAAAAGTCCTACCAACACGTTTGGACAAGTCTAAAGAAAACTTGATTGATGTGTTTGATCTTTTTCCTTTTGAGACCACAATTTAAAAGAAACTTGCTTAGAGCCCAGGCAATTAGAGACGGAGCTTATTCAAAATTTTGGCCCAGAAGGGGCTTATCAGAGAGGGGGACTTGATATAAAGGGGGCTAAAATAGAGCTTTCACATTATCTTTGTTGTCTGTGTTATCTCATAACCTTTAGAAATCTATGCCCCCTATTGCTGAACATCGGCGTAGGGGGAGATAAAATTTGGGGGGCTGCCCGATAAAAAATCCATTGTTTAGGAAACTTTTGCCCGACTTAACGCGGATTTCTGTCCGATTATAGCTGATTTTTGCAAAATTTTCCGACGTTGGGAGGGCTGCAGCCTCCCAGCCCCCCTCTCTCCAACGCCTATGGAGACCACACCCTTTAAATTGTCGGAAAAGACCCCTGTTGTAATTGCCATTCATGTGAACGACAGATCCCAACCAATGGAAGGCTTTCCGGGGAAATTCTGAAAATGGGACTGCCAAATCACTTAGAAATGGATTGCCTTTTACTAGAATAACTTTCTTTGGCTTGACTTTCAGAACCCTTTTCGGTAAAAAAGGAACAACTGTAGCAAATTATTGGGGGGGGGGCTGTTTCAGCCCCTCAGTCCCCCTATGAAAGGCCCAAATCTGTGTATGCATATGCCACAGAATATGCTAGCCTCTTTTGTTCTTTCTGCTATAACTTTGACTTGACACATCTACTGATCATGGCACGATAGGCATGTGGCGCATGCATTACTATGGTGCATGGTACATTCCATGCACTTATGCTAGCTTATGCCCAAGATCTTTGACATGGAAACAAAACATTCTCAGCATATTGGTGCAAACAATTGGTAGAAATTATTATCACTTTATTCAATTCAATAGATTAATTGTTTTCCTGGTACAAATGACATCATTATAGGGATAACTTTGTTTGGCGTAGCGAGTTGGTCTGCCACAGCGCTGGCATCCTACATATGGCATTTTCAGTTGGGCTACCTTTGGTGCTATGCCTATTACCCCGTTTACACGACGCAAAAATACGGCATCGCGATCCAGATCGTGATCCACAAGGATCGAGATCGCCTTCAAGTTGCGTTTACACAGGCAGCAAACGGAAACGGATCGGGATCTCGATCCATTCGCACATGCGTATTACGCATAGTTACAGAGCTTAGAAACACTACAACAACAATAGACAAAATGGCGGTTGTATCTATTGCGCTGCTTAAAGGATTTCGAACGGGATCGTGATCCCAAGAAGCGTTTACACGGCAAACTGTTTCAGGATTGGGATTGCGATCTGGGTCGCGATCCACCTCTGAAGTGGGATCGAATTTTAGGGGATTACGATCGCGATAAAGTGTTTACACGGGGCATTTTATCAGGATCGGGATTGCGATCTGGATCGCGATCCCATATTTTTGCTCCGTGTAAACGGGGTAAATGTTGATTTTAAAAACAAGGTTCAATAAGCAGATCCTCATTCAATTAAAAGACAGTTCAAGCTAAAGCTACTAGAACCTACTTTGATCATCACTCTTGGGTATGTAAAGAAACACATTGCCAGCCTTTGGATCTGGTGGAATTGCATCACATGCGATAGATTCATATTTGTCAATGTTCTTTAGGATGTCAACAACGGTATCGATGTCGAGTGGTTTGCTGTTGGCTGTGGTGAAAATGGGTAGGCCAGGAGGTGGAGACTTGGGCAGTGGTGCTTCTGCTTCACCTTGGACTTCTTCTTGCTGAGAAGGAGATACTGCAGCTGGTGGTGACTGGATCTCACAGCTTTCGCCTTCTTCCATCTCTGCTTAGTTTAGATGATAGTAGCTGAAGGAAATTGCAGTTTATTATATCCAATTTCTGCTACTTTAAACTTTTCTGCTTCACGAAGCTTGCTCCAAAAATAGTGATCCAAACAAAGATTCTTGTCGCTGTGAAGGAAATTACCTCTTTTCAAACAACAAACATAGCAAAATATTTTTGTTCCAAAATAGTTACAAAAATGATTTACTTTGAAACGACTGTATGTGACAATAAAGTATACACACTATTAGCAATTTTAATGTCTACTATAGAAGGAAATTTGAGTGTAAAAGTGCCACTTTCTGCTCATACAATACAAATTTGGTGCAGGACGCTATGTTTTTGTTTGAACCCTGCGGGGGAAATGACCTCTGTATCAAATATAGCTTCGGCATAAATTTTGAGATAATAATTCACTTGACAACAACGACAACGACTACCATCGAAGAAAACATAAAATTTTTGCAGCTAAAAAGTGTTGCTTTCCAAGAGAAATCAATAGCATCTTGACCCAGAAATGACGAAGAAATAGCAACATGACTCTGTTGTATCAAAATAAGACGATTTGCTGAGCCAAGCATTTAAAGAAAGTGTACATTTTGGTGCGCCAAACCAACAAATTCTAGCAAATTCTTCTGCAAAGTTTCACTTGTTGTGGCCTAAACTTGAAAAAGCAAGGCAAGAAATCCAACGAAGGTACCCAACGAAGCGAGAAACACCGGTTGTTTCTTATTGCAAAATGACGGTAAGTATGGCGATCACAAGAACTGTTGTGGTTGAACAATGGTGCAACAATCTGCATAACACATTCAACAATGCAGTCACAATAACTCACAAGATTGTTGGTACACCAACATCACAGGTAAAAAAGACCCTAAATCCAGCATGCAATCCTACATGATTTTTCACAGGATTGCACTTGTGATTCTGAATCGCGTTCAATCTGACCCCTTAATCGCATGTGATTGTCACATGTGAAATCCCACTTGAAGCAGCACTAGAATTCTCTGACGGTACAATCGCATGTGATTTTTATTCTTTTGAAATTGTCTCTTGATTTTGCAGACTGGAAATTCGAGCATTCTTTTTACTTGGGTGGAATCGTCTGGGAACAGACCCATAAAGAAATCAAAGCGTATGATTTTGAAAACTATAATCACACAATGATCCTTTGTGATTATATTGCTTGCATAATCACAACCTATGATTTTGGATTTATCATTTGTTTTCATCCTTTGTGATTTGGTGTGCTGTATAATCACAACCCATGATTTATGCACTTGCTCACTCTCACATGATACTGAACCATGTGATAATCCAATGTGATTTTGTTCATAATTTGATACATTCCATAGTATGGTGGTCTCAGCATGGGTAGGAAGTGAGGTAAAGGGATAACTTTGCCTTTTCAGGCAAAGAAATGCTCTAACTGCAATGAGCCTTAAGCTGTCAACAGCGCTAGCGTCAACAGCAAGCCCCTACAAGAGAGATACACGGGACCAGAGCGGATATTAGCTTTTTACCTCGATTGCTACCACTCTTGTCCTACTCTCTTGTGTAATTCTTCCCATGCCAAGATCACAATACATACAAATATGCACCAAGCAGATTCAAAAATAGTTTACTTTGTTAAAAAAATTTTAATCTTTGTGGGTAACTCAATATGCACAGATGTTTGCATGTTCACTGAACTGCGGAAAGAAAGACAAAGAGTCAATGATAACTGCAGATGTATTGTCTTTCACTTTTGCCATAAACTTTATTTGAAAACAAAATACTATGCTATGTTTAATTCTGCTTATAAAACTGTCTTGGCCTTTCAATTTGTATGAATTCTACTGAAAATATAGATAGTTTTGAAAGGGACCTCTTTGTTATTATGGGGAGTTACAGTGTGTATGAAACTGCTTGAGCTGAAGCTCTTGAGACTGATTCTTATGCTTTTGACACTTCATAAATTAGAATATCAAAGCAAAGAAAGAGATTGGTCATGCCATTTATCCTGTTGCTCCACTTCTAACACAATTTATTCACTGATACAGGACCAATTTCCTTACAATAAAGACCATTTCAAAACCCTTGCAAAGTCTGCAGGATAACATTGGAAAGTGGAAGAGAAGAACTGACTTATGTGAATAAGCTTTTTGCCTGGCCCAAGACTGATATTTACTGGCAAACTTTTGGAAATTCAATTGATGCCTCTTGGCTATTCTACAATTAAGAGTCTGGATCAAGGAATACTTTTTTATACATTTTACATGAAATGTTTGACTGAGTGGAATTCCAGCTTTAGTCACTGTTGTAAATATTCAAAATTATTCAGCTTTCTACAAAATGTATGAAGATATTGCTTGATCCAGGCGCTTTGGAATATCCAAATGTCTATAACATTGTAGAAAACCCTATTTAACAATATGTTTATATATTTACAAATAAGTTGTCCCAAAATAAACGTCACATTTTGACCGCCAACTGCAAAGAAAGTACTTTGCTTCCAAACCATAGTGATGTCTGATGCAGTATATACTTCCTGTAAACTCTATATTTTCATCCAACCATCTACAAGAGATTAGAGAAAAAATATTTGTCATTGAAAACAAAGAGGGTACCCAGGCCCACCAATGGCAGGGAAAACCTGATTTGAATTTTTGAACCCCAGCCATGGTCTTATATGACATTGAAAATGTAAAGGTATCCTAATCCATTGATGTAGCTCCCTAATTATTTTTGATGACCTCTGTGCAAATGGATCAAAATAAGTCTGTTTGATACAATCCAGGGGATACAATTTATACAACAGATGTTGATGGTACAGGCGTACGTGCCACCAATATGGGTGGGTTTTTGGTTTGGATGCGAAATTCTTTTTAAATAAGTGTCATTTTTCAACAGATTTCTATAAAAATGGGTTGGTTTGGCTTAAATTGGCAAAAATCAGTTTACCAAAATTCATGACAAGAGTGGGAACAAAGGAATATTTTGGCAACATAAATGGGTAGCTTTCTGAGAACCAGGCAGTAGAAACCTGCCCATCAACAAGTTATGTAGCCCCCACGGGATCCAATATTTGATAAACCACATTTGATGGCTCCAAATCACTGTATCAAAAGCCCTTTGTGGCAGTGGAATAATAGAGCATTGTGGGGCCCAGGGCTAAAAAAAAATTGCCCCTACTGGTAGCAAGGTAAGTAGGCACCTTGGTTTCTTCTTACATGCTTTCTTCTTCTCTCCCAATATACTGCCTGACACTAGCCCCATTTCCTCACTCTCCTAGTTTCTTTTCCTTCCCTTTCCATCCCTTTCTTCATTGTTTTCTCCTCTTTCCCCTTGCTTTCCGTTTCTTTTTCCTTTTTCCCCTCTTCCTTCCTGGGAAATTTGAGCATTTCAGCTACCATCCCGGTAGCACCGCTACCATGCTAGTTTGTTTTTGAGCGCTGATGGGGTCCTTAGCGAAAAAAGTGTTTTGGGGGCCCCATACTTAAAGGCATCAAGTCCATATAAATAGCTGAGTGTTAAAGGGCATGTATCGTGAACCTGATTGGCTAATGTAATACAATTATCTCTTTTGTTTAGTACAAAGCACGGGACTGAGGCTACATTTTTACGGCAGTAAAAATTCATGAAGCAGAAATTAAAAGTCACGAAACAATGGAATTCCACTCCAAGCTTCTTTGTTGTATCAACCAACTGTTATCGCGATATATGCCCTTTAACACTATCCTAAATTTTGCTGACAAAATGGTGATGGCCCTTCTTATCCTACAATCATGCTAAAGTAATTAGCAGTGGAGACCAAGACTTCTTAATCATTGCATTATCCTCAGGAATTCCTTTGGTTTAATTCCAAGAGCGATTTAAAATCACAACTTTTGTTTTTGATTGAAAAGAGAGGTTGATAATGTTCATGAGTGTGCTATTAATGCGAACTCAATGTTTTAATTATATTTGAGTCAAATTTTAGAACCCAATTTTAGAACCTCTTTCTTTGTTTTGTTTTTATGAAATCACAATAAAATGACTACATGACTTTTTTGTCAAGTCATCTTATAAATTTGTGTGTGTTTTATTGAGGAAAAGTTACATCTAAAAATACATTTTATCACAAAAATTCTTGGAGGCACCTGCAAAGGACCATATTTTTCGTACCCCCTTCTAGTTCCATGCCTAGAAAAAGTTTGAGCACCTCACATAATAGTTTGATGTTTTTGTTCACAAAGCCCAGGCAGGGCCAGAGATTCATATTTTACTGACTTTACTTGACCTGACCAATAAATAATTTGTCCCATCTGTGTTGAACAGTTCAATCTGCTCCCCAAAAACCCGTTAAAAAGATAGGCTCTGATCTGATGAAGCGAAGATTTGCGATAAAAGATTTACAGTTTTCAAATCGAGAACACGCCCACTAATTTAGGCCCAAATTTAGCAGAGACGTTTGATTTGTTCAAACAGGTTTGCAAACTTACCCATCATCAGGATGTGTGTATGTTCTTTGTCCTAAATATCTTGCCAACCTTCTCTGACACATCCTTGATCCTTTGAGACGTTGAGTGTTGTCACAAAGCCGTCTTTTGCTTTGCAGAGCGTCCCAATCCAGCTCAGTCAGCTAAACTTCCTTCTTCATGTGTTCAAATATTCAAAATTGCAACCGCCAAAGTTTGGCTGCGCACGTGCGCAATACGCAGCACCTCCGCAGCGAACTCTGTGTAAGGCATTTCGCAGCGGCATCCTGTTTCTTGTCCAAAACCACCATCGCGAAAACATTTCCCGACGGTAAAAGTTTCTTCCGAAGCTCGCTGTCTGGATTGAAAAAACCCTTACCGTAAAGCTCTATTGAGCCTGCCTTGAGTGTATTTTTAATGAACATGAAGGCTTTCTGCATCTTCTTGTATTTGAAATAAGGAGGCTTCATAGAAAGAGGGAACTAAAATAGAGCTTTTGGTGAAAAAGGTATACATTTTTAACAATTTTGCTCATTTCATACAAACCATGTACAAACTGATCCTTCTTTAATGGAAAATCTTCCAAAAATAACCCTTGGAAAGAGAATTTTGGACCCAAAACACCTCCATGGATGGCACCCATTATACACTCAACCCCCTGGGTTTTTATTCCTTTCTAAAAGTGTGCACGATTTGAAATGTTATCATCATAGGTGTAGGAGACAGGGGGGCTGCCAACGTCGAAAATTTTTGCAAAAATCAGCCATAATCGGGCAGAAACCTGCGTTAAGTCGGGCAAAATTTTCTTAAACAATGGATTTTTATTGGGCAGCCCCCCAAATTTTATCTCCCCCTACGCCGATGGTTATCATAAACCACCAGATTGAACGATCTGATAAATAAGATTGAAATCGTACGGGATTTTAACATGTTGATGTTCGAGTTTGGGATTATATTCCTTCCTGAAAGCGCATGCGATTTTAATGTCCTCACAATAACACAACGATTTCCAGACCTTACAAATCGGATTGGAATCGTTTAGGATTTTAACATGTTGCTGATCAGAGTTGTGATTGCATTCCTTTCTAAAGCACACGTGATTTTGATGTTCTCATAATCCAAGACAGATTTATTGACCTTTAAAATCAGATTGGAATCGCTTGTGATTTTCAAAGTTTTGGATCAGACATGTGATCTTTATCCTAGAATCGCACATGATTTTGTTGGTATTTGAATTGTTGAACAATTGTGCACAGCTTGTACATAAAGATAATCGGACGCTTATACATACGATTGAAGAATCACAAATCTTATTTGCTGCTGTTAAAAATCATAGAAGGATCGTAATGGGATTTTGTACAGCTGAAATACGATTTGTGATTCTCAATAGTAAAATCACTATGGTGCGATTATAAGGTATGTCCAATACCATGGGTCTTGTAAAATCATGTACGATTGCACACCTGATTTCGAATTTCTGTAAAATCCAAATGTGGGTTTTGGGCTCATTTCTACCTGTGTGGAGAGGGCTCAAATCTTTAAAAAGGTCGGTGTAAAATTCTTTTACAGTTTTTTCTTTCAATTGAATGGCTTGAAAGGAACTTAGGGATTTTTGCTGTAAATCTGTCGTGGACATTTATTGATATCTTGATCAGTTTCAAAATGGCAGCATTTATTAAATTTGGGGCTATGACGTCATCAAATTTCTAAATTCTAAACCAGAAAAGCTACATATTTCTGCTTCCCACAATAGTGTAAGCCTTCATAAACTATGGTTTTCTTGAAGGTTATATAATTTTTCCTTGATTGGTTTAGGATTTACAATGATTAGAAATTCTTCAATATTTTCCATGAATTTTTTCAAAATTAATTGAATTGCCGCCATTTTGAAAGAAATCAAGATATCAAAAAGTTTCCATGGCAGATTTACAGCAAAGTACCATAAGGTCTTTTCAAGCCATTCAATTTACAGAAAAATGTCATGTAGAATTTTACACCCACCTTTCTAAAGATTTGAAAGATTTGAGCCCTATGCTTGTTGGTACTACTGTAAAGTCTTGGAACCAGTGAACAATGTTTCTGGTGCAATCTTTGCTGACTTCAACCTGTACTGTGCAGTCATGATGTGAAGATGGCACCGCTGTTTCACCTGTGGAAGTCGGCAAGACTCCAGATGCTTAATTTGTTTGCTGATTTCAAACCATATAAAAGAATGTGTGCATGAAATGTATGTCGGACAGGAACCCAATTACAGACGTAGCATGATGGAAAAAGATTTTTTGATGTTGTTATTCATAAATTGTTTCAAATTGCAGGTGAACCAAGAAACTGACAATGTGCGTGTCATTGTAAGGTGTCGTCCAATGAATGATAAAGAGAAAAGTAGTGGCCACAAGATGGCAGTCAAAGTCGATGAAGTCAGAGGATCAATAACAATCTCAAATCCAACATCTAAAGGAGCTGAGCCACCGAAAGTGTTTACATTTGACAGAGTTTTTGCCCCAGAATGCAAACAAGCAGATGTGTACAATGATGGTGCAAGACCAATTGTTGAAAGTGTTATTGAAGGATATAATGGTATGCAGTTGAAAAAGCCTTTTCAGGATAACTTATATTGCACGAAATAAAACGATGATATGAAATAATTGGCTGAAATTCCTAGCAGAAAATTTTAACCATAAATACACCATTTGCAGCAGAGGTCTCATTTTGAACCTTTTTTCCAAGGATTTCTAGTCTGTAAAATTGTTTACCACCCCAGATTCAAATTTAACACCTGAATGTCAGTCTACGTACAACTTTGGACCCTCCCCCCTGGTATTCATGATGTTGTTTTGATGATGATATACATTAAAAACCAGCAATTTTGGACTTTAATATTTTCGGACATTTCTATACGTTGGAAAAGTTTACTGTCGGAAATTTTTGTAGTCCGAAATATCTAGTGTCCGAATTTTTTTGCATTATAGAAAATCACTGCAAAATGTTTCCATTGTTTGAAAACGTAATGTCTTGCTCACGAAACACTTTGCATTGAAAAGGAATGTGGTTCGAGTGTTAATTAGTGAAAAATATTATATTTTCTCAAACAAAATCCATATCCTCAACAAGAATCATTTCTGGAAATTTCTGATGAAGCGTCCCTACAATGAAGCACAATCTACGTATAAATGTTTTGATATGAAATAAGCAAAAATTATACTGAAAATACAGTAGACTTTTTGGTTGGCCGAAATTTCCTGTAAAAACATCCTAAATTCTGTGAAAAAATGTTTGTGTCCGAACTGTTTGGCTTCTAATGTATTGAAATTTATAAAAGGATGTGGCCACCACAAATTATCCAGGGTCAAAATGTCCACCCTCCACCATTATTCACATTCAAATCCCATATTAACTTTCAAAATTCTCTAGTTTTATAGAATCAACGGGAACATGAATACTGTGATGAGCTGAGGGGTAGGGCATAGTGGGCATGCAGTAGTAGCTGAGGGGTAGGGGTAGGGTATGTGGGTATTTTTAGTATTAATTGCCATGACAGGCAGCCGCTAATCAAAATAAAATCAAAGCAGATAAAGACCAATTGTAGCAAGTTGCCTTAACAAAGTTTGTTTTTGATTTGTAGGAACAATTTTTGCATATGGCCAGACTGGTACTGGGAAAACCTTCACAATGGAGGGAGTGAGGACAGTTCCTGAGTTGAGAGGGATAATTCCAAACTCCTTTGCACATATATTTGGATTTATTTCAAGGCTGGATGAGGATGTGAGGTATTTGATCTGCAGTCTTTCATTGTTATTCATATTCTTTGTGCAAAGAATATACTGCAGTAGGTGACCCATAAAAGAGTTTCTAAATTTTGACATATATGATGAGATAAACAAAGTGGACTACAGACTACAATCTTCACCAAAACCCTTTTTTCACAAACGGGAAACATTGGATATGAAGAGCAAAAAATTCCTTCGTCTCCCAGTGTCAAATGTTCATAATTTCACTAACTTGAAAAGAATCTTGCGGTGAATGTCTAGATTGATGAAAAACAATATTGAAGTATGGGAAGGGAGTTTCACGATACAGTATATTACTGCTTATATACTGCTTATATACTTATCTACTGTATAACTTATATACTGTTGCACTTTCTTCTTTCATTGGAATAGCGGGGATGAATCATGGTTTTGTCACAATGGGTATTGTTGAGGACATTTGCTACGAAGTCGTTTTCAAATTTTCCTTGCTAACAGCATTACTCTTATCAGAAACATGAAATGAGATAGAAATTGGTATCAATATTCTAGTATGCACCATAAAAATTTCTATGTTTTGACTCATTTTAGAGTTTCTGATTTGATTTCTTCAGGTTCCTTGTAAGAGTTTCGTATCTAGAGATTTACAATGAAAATGTTCGAGATCTATTGGGCAAAGATCAAAAAGCAAAATTAGAGGTAAATATGTACAATTTTTCTTTATCTTTTCAATCTTCATTCTTATAATTATTACCTGGATATCATTAGAAAGAAGACAGATTAAAGGAACTGGGTCACGTAAAGTAAACAAACTTCTTTCGAAACGACGATTTTGCAGCTTTTTTGACAGGCCATATCAGCCAGATTTTCCACTATTTTTCTCAAAATGAAAGTGCTATTTTGAAGATGAACTCTTAAACTTCAAAGAGAAACAAACGAAACAACCATACGTTGTAAGATTGCAAAGATATTAGTGGATTTTTGGTAGTAACTTTATTGTGGATTCACCCCATCCACCAAAATTTGTGCAGTACACAATGGCCACGTGTGGGCAACAATATAGATTATAGAGTTTACGGTTACGTGACCCAGCCCCTTTAAAATATCATCATTTTCTGTAGGATCTTGAATAGAGCTGGGTTTCGTTCTTTCTGAAACACCCTGTATGTTCTGCTCACGACTCACCAGGAGTTTTCTCTAACTCAACAGAAAAGAGCTGTACTCGATCTGTTTAAGTCAGATACGAGATACGTATTTTAGAATGCGATTATTCAAGAACAGTTTGCTGTTTTAGAAATTTGTAAAAACATGGCAGTGCGAGAATTATCATTTTTTGAATAAAATTGATCTAATGTATCAAAACTCTTCGACTAACATGGTGCACAAAGAGTCAATTGAGATTTTCCCTTTCACGAAACTGTGAGAAAGATTCTGAGAAGTGAGCACGATCAATTTTACTGTTTGAGCACGATCAGTTTTACTGTTTCATGCATTAAAAGATAAATTGAGATTTAGAAATTGCGAAATAACTTTAATCCATTGAATCAAATCAGTACGAATAGACCACTGGTAGTTTTGTGTGCGTTAATTCCGAAACAAGCTACCTATACGCGTTTGAGCTACATGGCTGAAAAATTGAGTTTTGCACGAGAGATATATCTACCGCATGTATGAAAGAAATCAGGCGTTGTCGAGATCTGTTTTGATTAAAGACTACAAAGATCATTTTTTAGGACATGTAGGCCTACTTTGCCCTGAAATTACTTAATCAGTTTACCATTTTAATGTCCTGGATTGAGTCGGAACGAAAGTGTCTTTGCCATTTTCTTCCAAGGATAGAGCGGGGTAGACTCGCGACATATCGCAACGACAGTTCCAGATATCGCAACGACAACAACAACAACACTTTTTACATAGTTTCTACATGTTTTAATTGAGTTTGATTTTTTTATCAGTCTATCAATAATGATAACTACGAATGTGTAGTGTAATCAGTCTAAGAGCGGGGGGATTTCCATATAATAGAGGATCGCTGAATTCTTTATTAACGGTCTTTCCCTTGCAGAATAAATTGTGATTTGTTTGGAGGTCTGATTTAAACTCTCAAAGAAAAATGAAAACTGTTGATCAAGCCCCCCTTATTTGTCAGGTTTAAAACAGTGGCAGTGAAAGAAACCATCCTCTAGGGATGCGCCAACAAATTACAAATTTTTTCTTGCCTCCAGAAATATATACTGTGCATGGCTTGTTTGAGGTCTAATACAGACCTACTTAATTACAAATGTTTGATACTAAAAATGGGAGGAAAGAGATTGAAATTTCTGATTCTTTTTCAAACTTTTTCAACAATTTCAAAAATGACAACAATAACCATATTTTTGAACCGAGGTACATATCTTTCATTCGATTTAAATTATGTTATTTGACATCGTTAATAATTGATTATTGACCCGAAGGCCTGGCACATCCGGAAAATTTTGGTTCAGACTGAAACCATTATCAACTGTAATTACCGAGGAGAAACGGGCTCATAACAGGCTGTTCATAGTCTAATGAGATGGCTTTTCCAAAAAAAAGCTTCCAAGGAAAAGTCGCCAATAGCTCATGCACGATATCTAATTTTAATGAAATATAGTTTTCACATCTAAGCTGGCCTTTCTACTATTACAATGACATCTGTTACGTTGAAGTTGACCTGTAATTCATGACCACATATTTTGCAAGCGCAGATCTATGCTGCTTGTTTATGCCATAAGGGGCTATCTCCTTGCTCTTAGGTTTCGAGTTATTTCGGCGGAAGCCTTTAATTTAAAGGCACTGTTGCCATGTAGCGTGAAAATGGTTATGTTCACACTTCCTCTTTGTTGCGCTGTTGTTAAATTTTTATTTTAGAAATTTTCCTGAACCAAAAAATGCTTATTTTTCATTTTCAATCGAATCACCTTGGAACCTTTTACCGTTGTCGAAAGGAGATCCTGCCTTAAATGCCGGTTGGGTCTTAAATTATAATTCTCATGATTATAGGTCCATATTACTATAAAGGGTGTCCCAAAAAATTGTGCCCCATTTGAATGAAGATTGTGACAAAACGGCAAACGATTCTTGCCAAACTTTTGCATGATGTTATTCTTCAGATATGCAATTAAAGTTTGACACCATCCCCATAGAAATCCGTTGAAAAATGATGGAGCTATGACCTTCAGGAGACCAAATTTGCCTGATAACTGAAACCAGTGGTTGGCCATTTTGTCTTACTATTTTGCAGCGATAAATAGCTTCATGGTTGGACTGAAACAGCAGTCTCCAATGTCATAGCTCTCGTGAAAATTCCGATAATCATCAGAGAGTTCAACTATTTCTGATCCCACAAATAATGATTTCTTATCTCACGTGAAGCTTTTTATCACTGCAAAATAGTAAGACAAAATGGCCGACCGCTGGTTTAAGTCATCAGGCAAATTTAGTCTTCTGACAGTCATAGCTACATTATGTTTCAACGGATTTTTACGGGGATGGCAGCAAACTTTATTTGAACATCTCAAGAGCAACATCATGTGAAAATTTTGTGAGAATCTTTTGCCGTTTTGACGCAATCTTTAGGCAAGCAGGGCACCATTTTTTTGGGACACCCTGTAGTTCAGAGATATGTACTATAAGAGTCGGATGCAAAAAAATGAAAGTTTCGAAGCACACTAAGGCCTGATGATAAGATCACTGATGCGATGAGAAAAGTTTTCGTTTTTTGCATCCGACTCTGATAGTATCTATCTTTTAGTACAAATTTTTACCAATTTCTCTGTATTTCAAATATTTTTTAAAGGTTAAAGAGCGACCAGATGTTGGTGTTTACGTTAAAGATCTTTCATCTTATGTTGTCAATAATGCTGATGATATGGACAGGACTATGACAACTGGAAACAAAAATCGTAAGTATTTAAAGCAGTCACTTCAATAGTTGAATTTTCAGCTCCCAGACGTCGCTTGTGGATTATTTAGTTTATGTATTTGCGAAGTTGAATTGAACTGTATGGTCCAATGAGAATAATTTTCATCTTCTATGATAACTTCTTTTGAGCAGGTTTTTGAACAGCTGAAGATGCAATAGACGTTTTTACTTGCAAGAAAAGAGGTTTGGATCGAGCGTCCAAATCTGGTAAACTTTGGGAAGGAAAATGAAAGAATGACCCCGCTCTCAGTAGATACACTGTTAGCTGTGGCATGAAGTTGCTTCGGATCTCAACACTTTTCAGAGAGGTCGTTATCAACTACTTTGCGCAAAGTGAATTAGCAATAGTTTAGTTTATACATAGGCAAGTTTTATTGGTCTTTTTGCTTTGTTTCTCGTTATTTTCATTCATTTTTAGCTGACTTTTCTCTTGTTTGAATAACAACAGTTGAAAACACAAACTCCTAGATTTGCGAAGTCACAAAATGAAACCCTTGTATGCTTGCACTGTGTTTTGAAACTGTTGCACAACAAAATCAGCTAATGATGAATGAAAATAATGAGAAACAAGGCCAGGAGGGGCCAGGAGGCAAATAAAACTTGCTAATATATAAATTGAACCACTCATGAGTCAATTTGAGCAAAGTTTTCATTGCTTAACTCTGTGAAAAGTGTTCTGAGAACCGAAGGCTCTTCTTGCCACAGCTAGCAGGTATCTACCAACAACGGGGATGGGGGATCATTACTTCGTTATATTTTTCAATATTTTTCAAAGTTTACCAGATTTGGTCGCTTGATCCAAACCTCTATTTTTAGCAAGTAAAAAGGTCTATTGTGACCTGTCTTCATTAAGCTGAAGTAAAATGGGATCAAGAATCGTATCACGATGACATTTCTCCACAGTTTTTTATGAGCTACTGGTAACTTACTCCCTAAGAATTGTTAAAGGTTTTCCTGCCGAGTTCTCCCGCTTTCTAATTTATTTCTTCATCACCACATACTGACGACAACAAATTTGCTTGGCGTTTCATATTTTATGACACCGAAACTTGGAAATCTGATCAAAACAGACATTTTTCATGCACCTTAGCAAGGAATAAAGTTTTCTTGCTTTTCATTGTTGGTGGCTCATAAAATATCTGTACCATTACCGTCCACCTTTCTTGTTGTTACTCTTGCACATCAAGCGATTATAACAGAGTGCCAACGCCAAGAAGACAGGCCATTAATCTTCTTTTTATTTGCAGGATCTGTCGGTTCCACCAACATGAATGCGACATCATCAAGATCTCATGCAATTTTCACCATAACGATTGAAAGAAGTGAAAAAGGCCTAGATGGACAGCAGCATTTGCGTATGGGCAAACTTCATATGGTTGATTTGGCGGTACGTCAATTGACTCGGAAGAAGAAATCTTTCGTCCTAAAAAATGCTTGGAATTGGAATATGCTTTTCATTTCATTCATTTTGTATCAGGAATTATTCTACCGGGTGCGCCAAAATAAACTATGCACGTTTGGCAGGCCACTATAAATCGTACACTGATCCAATTTAGAAGATTCATGACTTAATCTTTAGCAAAAAGCCTGAATTAGATTCTAGGAATTTTTGCAATTTTTTCTATTTTCAGTTTTTAGAGCTAGACGCGAGTTTCTTAAAATTTTCGTTCTCGAAATCACTGAAAACGATCAAAAAACGTCGATCAAATTTCCTAATGAATTGACATGAATGGACAAAGAGAAAACTTCTTCGTCATGATTTGGGATTTAGAAATCGATTAATTGTATCGATTAATTAATCAATTTCTAGATCCCAAAATCACCACGGAAAGGTTTTCTCTTCGTCCATTCATATCGATTCTTTAGAAAATTTTTGATCGATGTTTTTTATCGTTTTCAGTGTTTTCGAGAACGAAAATTTAAAGAAACTCGCGCCTCTTGCTCTAAAAACTGAAAGCATAAACATTTGCAAAAACTCCTGGAATCTAATGCAGGCTTTTTGCTAAAGATTAAGTCATGAATCTTCAAAGTCGGTCCAGTGTACGATTTATTGTGGTCTGTCAAACGAGCATAGTTTATTTTGGCGCTCCCGGCATGAATAAAACTGAATTAATTTTGACGAACATGGTGATCATAACGTCCTGTGTTATCCCTTTGGAGTCAAAACCAGCCATTGCTTAATTGTAGCTTACTTTACCTTGTCCAAAATTTTACAACAACAAAAACACTTCAAATATTGGTTTGTATTGTATGCAAAAAGGACGATTACAAATTAGTTTTATAGTATCCTTCTACTAGACTGGCTACATGAGTAAAATATAAGCACTTTGATGCGAATTGAAATAAGCACGACGTTTTGAGCATAGCCCGTTATCAAGCCTAATAACGGGCTTGATAACAGGCTATGCTCGAAACGTCGTGCTTATTTCAATTCGCATCAAAGTGCTTATATTTTACTTTATTTACTTGTTTATCATTGTACAATTGCACTACACGCAACAAGAAGATTTTTTGGCTACATGAGTGCCAGTTTTCCGCATCGAATTTAATAAACTGCTTGAGAAAGAATGCAAAAAATAGACTAAAGATGTTAACGAATACCAGGAATTTCGTCATAAGTCTTATCCTGTACTCGGAGCAGTGACGAAGTTGCAATCCTCATCTTCTTGCCAGTCATCTCCATAGATTTGGTTTGTAATGTACAATTTGTTTTTATTTCAGGGATCAGAACGGCAAGCAAAGACTGGTGCTGATGGAATCAGATTAAAAGAAGCAAATAACATCAATCTATCGCTGTCAACTCTTGGAAATGTGATTTCTGCATTAGTTGATGGAAAAAGTACACACATTCCCTACAGGAATTCGAAACTGACAAGGCTTCTGCAAGATTCGCTTGGAGGGAATTCAAAGACTGTTATGGTATGATTTGCTCTCATCTATACAAAATATTTTCAATTCTACCTGATTTTGATACGGTCTGTCTCACGTTTGCTGACCCCAACTGTAGGCCCAAAGTTTTGAAATTTGTTGTACTGAATCTTGAGAATTTAGTCGACAAAGGGCACATTATTTCGCTCGAAAGTAGAGAATAAATCGAAATTTGCAACTGTATATGCAAGTTTTGGGTTTCCAATTGTGTCAACCTGATATTGTTATTTCACGATGTCAACTTATAGCAAATGATTTATTTTGCTTTATTTTACGATGGATCTTATGCATAAACTTTATATTTTGATTAGATTGCGAATGTTGGCCCAGCTCACTACAATATTGATGAGACAATCAGTACATTAAGGTAAACGATAGATTTCTTCTTTGTTTAGAAGCTGATTTTCATTTTGATTTTTACGTGTTCAGTCTCCGTTTCATAATTGTTGTGCTGGAAAACAATAGAACCTGCCCCAATATTTTGTCATTGCTGTCGAAATTCTTTGTTTCTGCTGTCCGCACTGCTGAATCTTTCAATGTATCCGCCGTGCTTTCTTATGTGCCATCTTTAAACAAATTTTTTAGTAAGATGTCTCAGTTTTGTAGATGGCCTTATCAATGCTTTCAGTGTAAACATAAATCTGTACACCGTAAAGGCTATATAAAGCCCTCTCTCTACGAAGCCCCCTCTCTATTAAGCCCCCTCTCTATTAAGCCCCTTCCATTATATCAAGTTCCACTGGTTACCAAAGATTTCCCATTTATTGAGCTAGATAAGTTTGCATGTTAATTTTGATATGGTTTGAGACGACACTGTGTCGAATTTGTGTATTTGACTCGTAAAATTGTATGTTGAATCCGCAAAATATGGTGTAAAAGAACTAAAGAGCTATCATCTGTACCCTTGTCATTTGATTTTGTGAATAAACCCCCCTCTCTAATAAGCCCCCTCTCTAATAAGCACCCTCTTGGAGTGTCCGAAATTAAATAAGCCCCCCCCCCCGGGAGCTTAATAGAGCTTTTACGGTAAACGAGAAAAGAACCTCACTGTAAACATATACGGTTGTTACAAATGTTTCTGCACTCATCGTTTCAGTTTCAATCATTTCAATGTAGATACAAATTCGTATTAGTTAGAATAACTGTGAATATAGTTACAAATGCTTCTGTTTTCAACCTTTTGTTTTGTTTACATTTCAGGTACGCAAATCGAGCTAAGAATATAAAGAATAAGGCGAAAATCAACGAAGATCCCAAAGATGCACTGCTGAGAGAATTTCAGAAAGAACTGGAGAAACTTAAAGCACAGTTGGCTGAAGGTAAGTTGCAAGATCTAATGTGATAATTTTATTGGATTTGAATAAACAGGGTGCCTAGATGTGTGGGACGAATATATTCTTGAATCAGTTTGAATTGTTTATTTATTACCTTCTAATAGTTGTTATCTTTAATCAATCAATTAATTAGTCAATTAATTGATAACATTGTTAATGTGTCAAAATATTTAGCGTGCAAGCTAATTGGGGACGCCTCTTAAACGCGGCTTTCCGTGCTTATCAGAGCGGCATGCAGAGTTACCTTAAGTCCAGTGATTAGATCAAACAATCTTTTAATACATCTGTTAACAACAGGAGCATTTCCTAGCTGTTTTCATACAATCTTCAATTATGTAATTATGAAATTTTTACGAACACCACCTGCTCTAGTCCCGTCAAATGGGGACATGCTTCAGCCGTCCATTAGCGAAATCCTATCAAATGTAATTCAGCGTTAAATAATTCTTGATTTTATTTTTCTTTTGCCACACACGTACCCTTCACAAAACCACTTTTTTATAAACACAGTGTGAAAAATACCACCTCAGACTTTGAATTTTTCCTTCCTATACAGTTTTTTTATATATATTCCATAAAGTCAACTATATAGTGTACGATTGAAGCAGAGTAAATTAGGACGCTGGTAGAAGAAGATGCAGCAACATAAGAATCTGTATAGAATAAGAACCCATAAAATCAACTACGTTTAACAGATAAAATAAGCAAAGAGACATTGTGCTATTCACAATTAAAATGGACACATGGTCATCGAGTTCCCACTGTGAATAACACTTTCAATAAATGATTAATAAATACTACCGGGTGAGTCAGAAAAAGAATCCCGCTTGGAAGGCCACTGCTGCATGAATATCAAAGCAATAATATTGAAAACTGTCTTGTTTTATTGCGAATATGTTCAATTAGGTTCAGTAATTTACCCGGCCTTAATCGGCCATTCTGTCCCGTGGATATGGGTGATTTTCTGCAGAAAGCCTCTTCCAAAAACCTGCAAAAACGAATGAAAACAATGAGCAAATTTTCCTTCCTAATTTCAGAATGGAGTGGCCAATTTCAGTCAGGTGAGTTTTATAGCAGATTTGAATATTTCTATACCATTAAACTATATATTTGCCGATATGATTGTCTAGATATCCAGGGAGCCGTGACCTTTCAAACGGGGATTCTTTTTTCTGACTCACCCGATATAGTTTATCGACAAAATGTTACCTCAAAAAACACTGCATTAAAAAGACGGAAAAGAACGGGCGCTGCGATATACTCAAAATTTAAGGTAACCCTGCCCCCATCCCAACGAGCACGGAAAGCTAACCCCCAGAGATCACCCCCGGAAACAGTCTTCAGCAGAGGGCAGAGCCACCCTAACTGAATCTCTTTGTTGCTTTCAAATATCCCATCGACGCTTCTTAAAATTATACGATTGGCAACAATGCTTAAGCTGTTGCTTCCAAACAGCAACAGTTGGCATAAGGATACAGTTTTTGTACGCGGAAAAGTTTTGTTGTCAGGCCCTTGGTACAGTCTTATCAGCTGGAAGTATTTTTTATTTTATTTTTTTGTATATTCCATTAAAAATTTACAATACGTGCTGCGGATTACTGTACCTACAAACTACTTTACAATACTACAAGGACGATACCGTGAGGAGCAAAAGACTATGACTACCCCATGGCATTGTTTAAAAAAAAGCTAAAATATGTACATAAATGCTACATACAATTAAAACAGAAAAAGGATAAATACTGTACTGTAGTATATCCTTTACAGGAGGAGAAGTCAGTGGCTCTGAAGAGGATGATGACGATGAGGAACCAGGAGAAGATGGACAACCAAAAAAGAAGAAACACCGGACAAGTTAGTTTCAAACTTTAGTTTTCTTTCATTTTGTCTTCCTTTAGAAATGCATTGAAAACCCTCATCTGCAAATAAATATGTGCTGGTTTTCAATGGGCCAGGCAATACAGAAATTCAAAATGAATATATGTAAAAGAATTAAAGTATTATGATTGCAATTGTCAAAGAAGATAATTTTGCAACGAAAGATACAAACCAGCGAAATTATTGCCTTTATCCCCTAGCAGGGTGATTTTAGATTCATCAGATTTGGCTAGTTCAGCATTTCCTAGGTTCACAAATCA
>REGL01000352.1:234619-244985 GCA_004194395.1 Aurelia aurita complex sp. Pacific | reverse complement strand
GACAAAGGAAATCCCCTCAACCAGTAATTCAAAACAAACAAAGCCGCAAAAGTTTCTCAGAAACCCAGATAGCTAGTGCGCTCGTTGTGCATTCCAGAAATTGTTTTTAAGAGCAAACATGAGCATATATCGAAAGAAGAAGGATGTATCTACACATTTACCTCGGCTATTTTATTTCTTTGGTTCAGAAGCTAAGCAGAAAATATTTTAATTACACCCAAAAATAAGAGAATTGAATCGCCTCCCAATCGGCTTTTGAACCAAATGAATTAAATGCCTGTGGTAGATGTGTAGATATATCCTTACTCCTTTGATCTAAGCTATTGACTATGATCTAAGCTCATGTTTGCTCTTGAAAACAATTTCTGGAATGCACAACGAGAGAACCAGCTACCTGGGCTTCAGAGAACTTTTGCAACTTTGTTTGTTGTGAATTATGTTTGAGAGAATTTCCTCTGTCTGCGATCGCTAATCGCTTTGAATTGCGGTGTCAATCAAATGCAGCTCATGCTATTGTCTTACACATCTGTCCTTAGTTGGAAGATCATCAAAGGGACCGTCAAAATTGATTAGTGAACTTTTGACACAGTTATATCTCCTCTATAGAGGCAAATTGTGGAAAAACAGCCGATAAACGCCATGGATACTGGCACTTAGATGACAAAATATTTTGGTGACTTTATTTATTTTCAAAACAAATTAAACAAAGAATAATAAACAACTACTAACTTTGCTTAGATTACGATTACCAACATACCGTGACGTTATAACCAACAAATGTTTATCCTATACATAATCTTTGTTAAATTTTGAAACAGCTACATTGTACCAGTACTATTTTCACTCAGATTTTCAATTTTATATTCCCATTTTATTTAACTGCCCAGGCACGATAAGCTATGCTTCTCCGGGGTCGTATAGAATACAAATTTTTAATGATAACCTTGTATTAGGGTGACCTGAAGTGCTGAATTTTTCTATAAATATCCAGAAAATGGGTTCTCTTTAGTCGATATTCGGTTGTTCCTCGCTGAACCGCAGAATTCGCTTGCTAGACAGCTGATTCCAAACCGAATACTCAAATTGTAGATAAAGCTTACTTTTGGTAGAATTCTGCTAAAAACAGCCCATCGATTCGGATGATCGATAGCCTGCATGCAGACTCAACAATCCTAAAGTGTAGGATTGTTGAGTCAGCACGCAGGCTATAGACGATCGATTAATTCTGTTGTGATCCTTCGCATTAACATAGCTTCACATAGCTCCATCTTGCAACTGGGAAATTATACATATCCCAGAGTGCCTTGATTAATTGAGTTGAACATGTGACAAGGCAGTTTCAGATTGAGAAATTCCCATTTAAACGAAGCAGCACCTTCGAAAGATATTCCTTTCGCCACGTTGGATTTTCACTAGATTGGGAAAACCTCGTGTAGTTTAATAAGATTATAGGTGAGCCAAAAGAAGTGATTTTGCTTTATATCTTTGACATTCTTTGGTTGGGTTTGTTAAATGCTAAGAGAATGCTTGTCGTATTTCCTGTATTTATCTTCTGAAAATTTCGGCAAACAACAGATTGTGCTTGGAAAGAACTGAAAAACCAATCAGTTAATCAACAAGGATTGATTGAAATTTCTTCTTAACCTTTTTAAAATGTCCTTATGAAATTCCAACCGTATTATTTCCAGAGAGGAACAGAAGAAACTGCAAGAAAAGCTAAAATCAATTGAATCGAAGATGATTGTCGGAGGTGTTAATCTGGTATGTGCATTTGCTGTTTCATGAGAAATATCTTCAAACAAACGGTTACCGGACTCGTGTAAATGTTAAAAAGCCTTCACGTAAAATGCAAAATTAGGAACGCTGCATATCAGAACAATATAGAAATGCAATGCAAAGATGATATAAAACCGAAGTATATCTATTAATGGGGTCGGGTGTATTTGTTTTGAAATGCTCACCATAGATGATACATGTTTCAAACATCGTTACTTCTTCGATGCTGCCAATACATGAACCTTTGTGTTTAATCTGAATGTCCTCTTTAGTGATATACTTGTGAAGTTATCCTCTTGTCGTTTGTTTTAGCTCGAGAAAGCAGCCGAACAGGAAAGGCTCCTTGAAGAGTCAGCAAAAGAAATGCAAGACAGAAGAAGTAGGGAAGAAGAACTTAAAAAGAAGATAGAGGAGAGAGAGGTAAAGTTACTTAAAGATAGTCTTCTTCATTGACTAGTACGCGAATGAGCATTGATGTCAAATTTTTAACAAGGCTCCGTCCTTTCATTGATTGGCCGGAAAGAAATTTGAGCTACTATACTATAATTCTACCATTGGACTTTTCTGAAATCTTTCTGAAATCTTGGAAGTACTCCAGTTTGAAAAATCTCCAAAATTTGATTACAAGGCCGATCTTCAATTTTCTTTTCTTGTCAAGTAGATCAAGGACCAAATTATTTTCCAAGACATAGCTGATCTTGTAATTTGTCTAAAAATTAGCAAATTCAGCTCTTTTTAGGGCTACCTGGGTTTGAATCATACTGCAAAAAAAGCACTGATGATTGCCAGATCGATTTATTTTTGCATGTAAACCTCCTAGTTTGGTCATAAATTACAGAAATAAATACACACTATTATTGGATACTTCAATGCTGATAAAAAATCTGAAAAATGTGACTCTTAGGCAAGACTGAATATTTTTGCTTAAAAACTATAGCTGAAAATAAGGTTTTTCAACTTGGTAATTTTTCTACCTTGCTGTAGCAAAAGCAACCCTTTTTTCATCTGTGAATATTTTTGGGTCTTTGACAAAGCAATTCCAAAAGAATATTTGATCAAAGTTGATAATCAATTTTTGGTGATTTTTGAAACAGTAGTACTTTTTTGGGACACCCGGTATAATTCTACCATTGGACTTTTCAGAAATGACATTTTTAGAATTAGAGGGTTTCTCTTCTTTTCAAAAATTTAAGGAAAGTTGTTAAAAAAAGTTGAAACCATCGCAATTTCTAAGCTTTTTTGAAGCAACATGGAATAATTTCCAAGAAAACCATATAGTTTATGAATGTCTTCAATATGGTATCAAGCACATTACGATTTAAGAATTTGATGACGTCACATCCACAAACGAATTTCGAAAATATTCAAAATTTCAGAAAAGTCCAATTGTAGAATTATAGCAAGGTAGCTAAAGTTTCTTTCAAGCCATGCAATAAAAAAAGATCTAATAGCCTATGCTGTACGAATGGTATTCTTCAGCTTTTTCTTAGCGTTAAGTTCTAAATTATGATTTTTCAACTTTATGATTACATGATTGATCCTGTTGTCGAGAATTGCATTTGACAAGTACCTCCTAACTGTCCATTGTAGGCAGAAAAAATTGATATTGAAGAAAAATATATAAATCTCAAAGAAGAAGCTACTGGCAAATCAAAGAAACTGAAGAAAGTTTGGAATATGCTCATGGCCGCCAAATCAGAGGTAAGGGAGCTTTCATTATTAAAGAACAAGTCCAGGGTTAGTATGATTGATGATAAAATACAAGATAATACTGCTATGAATGATGTATGATACTTTTTTCCACTATTTTTCGTCTTCTCCTTGTGAAGTTACGTATTCAAATATGCAATTTGAGCGAAGTGACGTCATATCGCGCAAACGAAAACGAGGCTGTGTGATTGTTTTTTCGCTTCTTTATCGTAGCAAACCTCTTTATAGGGTTCTCGTGCCATTTTCAATGCATGAGTACACGAGAAAGAGGCTAGCAGCGATTAACAGGCAAAAAACAATCACACAGCCTCGTTTTCGTTTACGCGATATGACATCACTTCGCTCAAATTGCTTATTTGAATACGTAATTTCACAAGGAGAAGGTGAAAAATAGTGGGAAAAAGTATCATACATCATTCATAGCAGTATTATCTTGTATTTTATCATCAATCATACCAACCCCGGACTTGTCCTTTAATAACAGGGGCTGTGATTTTTCTGGACTCTGTGTTGCCATGCACTCTTGTATGCATAACCAGAAGCAATCCAGGAACTTTTTTCAACAAACAGCTTAGTTTTAGTAGATCCCATTAACTTTTCTTTTTTGACGCGGGCTTGTAGGTTTTTATGAAAAAGGTCCATGGTAGAATCGGTGTAGTCTTCTGCTAATATTTTTGACCTATTTTACTTAAAATATTTTACTTTTACTGAAAATATGGATTTTCTTTTTAATAGGGGGTGCTCTCTCCTCGATTAGTCTATCTACTGAGAGAGCTCCTCCTTTAAGGAATTCCCCACGTACAGTTTTCATATTTTCTCTTCCTTAGTTTAATTTTAGGTGCTTGTATCGTTTGTGTTATATCTGTATTACTGTATTTAATGTATTTTGTATTGAAACTTGTATGTTATGTGAATTTTAAAATGAAACTGAAACTGAAACTTGTCGGATCTCAAATTTAATGCTCAATTTTAGGTTGCAGATATGAGAGAAGAGCATCAAAGAGAAACTGAAGGTCTACTAGACAGCATAAGGGAGACAAGTAAAGAACTCAAGCTACTGCAGATGACAATGGACTCTTACATCCCTTTCGAATTCCAGGTATCCACTGCGTCTTGCTACACTTATTTTTTTATAAGAAACTATACTAAGGTCGGAGGCTGTTTCCTACATTTTCATAAATTTTACCTAAATTACTACCAAAATTTCTCACGAATTTTTTTTATTTTTAATGCCGGAAATTTAGAGGTCAAAAGATCTCAAAATGAGAAATAAAATAACTCGCATTCAATACAATGTCCAAACAGTTGCCATCACTGTACAGTAGTGTCGAAACATTTTTGAGTGACTTTGTAAAATTAAAGCTGCAAATTACAAAAGTTTCTTAGCTTTTTCAATCCAGGTAGCGCGGTTTCTCAACTTTCGAAAATCGAGCCTGTACTGTTCCTTCCAAGCTGTTCCTTAAAAACACGAGTGTGCTTCTAATTTACTGAACTGCTCATTCATGTATTTCCAAACTTTGCCACTGGAACCATGTGTTAATTAGATTTAAAAGAAGATAGATCATGNGCTACTGCAGATGACAATGGACTCTTACATCCCTTTCGAATTCCAGGTATCCACTGCATCTTGCTACACTTATTTTTTTTATAAGAAACTATACTCAGGTCGGAGGCTGTTTCCTACATTTTCATAAATTTTACCTAAATTACTACCAAAAATTTCTCATGAATTTCTTATATTTTTAATGCCGCAAATGTAGAGGTCAAAAAGATCTCAAAATGAGAAATAAAATAACTCGCATTCAATACAATGTCCAAACAGTTGCCATCACTGTACAGTAGTGTCGAAACATTTTTGAGTGACTTTGTAAAATTAAAGCTGCAAATTACAAAAGTTTCTTAGCTTTTTCAATCCAGGTAGCGCGGTTTCTCAACTTTCGAAAAATCGAGCCTGTACTGTTCCTTCCAAGCTGTTCCTTAAAAACACGAGTGTGCTTCTAATTTACTGAACTGCTCATTCATGTATTTCCAAACTTTGCCACTGGAACAATGTGTTAATTAGATTTAAAAGAAGATAGACCATGCTTTCATTTGTTATGCACGACATCTTCCAAAATACTTTCATTTTTCAGAAATATTCAAGTATTGTTGGGTTGTGTTCTTTTCAGGCAATAAAATGATAGCTGCATTAGTAAGACAGTTTAAAATTTGAGTTTCTGCTTATATTATATGTTTAATATTCGACAATATTTCCTAGGAATTAATTCAAAGAAGCGTGTATTGGAATGAGGAGATCGGTGAATGGCAGTTGGTAAGTAGAAGTTCATGATTTCTCCATGATTTAAAGATTATTTTTCAAGGGAATGGCAAACTAGTTATTATTATTAC
This sequence comes from Aurelia aurita complex sp. Pacific, assembly GCA_004194395.1. Lineage (NCBI taxonomy): Eukaryota > Metazoa > Cnidaria > Scyphozoa > Semaeostomeae > Ulmaridae > Aurelia > Aurelia aurita complex sp. Pacific. The sequence goes on along the minus strand of REGL01000352.1, from coordinate 239,111 downwards.
TAGCCACTACTATTACTTAGCCGTGAGGAAATGGCACCTGAAGAAGGGGTTGTGGCGAAGTGATGTAATCCTCTGACATTGAAGCCTGAATAGTCCAAGACTCCAGTCCAGTACGAGCCCCACCTCTTAAGCGTCATGACAACGGGTCGCGGACTCGATTAGGTCTTCTCTACTTCTGTGATCCCAGCACTTTTGAGTTTACCTTTATGCGCATACTAACCGGTTTTGTGTTGTACAGGAAAATATAAAGCTCGAGGTCTTAAAAGTACAGACTGACCTTGCCAAATCTGTGCAATAAGACCGAGGGCTTTATATTTTCCTGTACAACTACAAAACCGGTTAGTATGCGCATAATTACCAGACAATTTCTAATTTTCACTTATATCATTTGGTCAAGCGCATTTTGTTACTGTATGTCGCTTGAGTTTATCGTAAATCTCACAGGCCTAAATCAGTTGCTGTGATGACAAAAACACGTCCTTGTATCGTATTATACAAGGCTACAGGAAAACCGCGGGAAATGTGCGAATAACCAATAGGATTGGCGGGATTCTTGTATTGCCTCGTTTTTGAAACGTCAATCAGGTAATAATGTCTACTACAGTTACAAACAAATGTTTTAAAGCCCTGCAAATTTCATGTTTCCTTCAATAGACCTTTTAGTTATTTTACAAAAGAGCCTTGATCGAGCGTTATTTTTATAAATTTTTATATGCAAGGTTCGATCGAGTTGCGTTAGAGCTTCTATCACTATTGTGCACATTCGAAAATTCTACAAAATGTAGCAAAATATCGTTCAATTCTGATTCTTTTCAAAATAGCTAAAAGGTCTATTACTGGGCCAATGATGCTCTGCTGTTGATCTTCAGACAGAGGGGTGCACGAGGTAGGTAGTTTTTGGGAATGGGAAGGATCTCATGGTACCAATGATTAATATAATGTCCTTGGCGAATGTTATCACGAATGTTATCATTTAAAGAATGTCTCTTGATGCTCTGGTTGGCCCCTGGTTGGACTTTCCCTTTGCTCCCTTTTAATAGCCCTCGAAGCAAACAAATAGCTGCTTGAAGCTTTTCTAAATATAAGATATTTTCAATTTAGAAATTTGTTGCATACACTGGGAACAACATGAGAAAAGAGCCGACAAGCCCCGAAAAGAACAGAGGAGAGGTGAGACTTCTATCTTTTTAGGGACCTTTCTTATTATTCAGCCAGGGGCTGGGATTGAAGAGAAATTAATTTGATCATATAAATATATCCTTGACCCAACTGAGAGCATACGCACCGTTTCATTTTACCCAACCCCAACCAATTATATCATGGAGGAAACTTCACCCAACTCCCGTCATAATTTGCCTGGAAGATCGTATCAATTTATTGAACACGGTTCAAACATTCTGTTTAAATAAAAACACTGAAGACGATCATCGCCAGCATTATTTGAGATTAGCTAGAATATCTTTGCACTTTCGTTGTAATAAAAATGGTTTAAAGCTAAAGATAAAAAGTAGGCAGCTATATTTGCCCAATATTTTTTTGCAAAGAAGTAAGTTTTACCCAATATTTCTAGTGCTGGAAATTTTTGTCACCCAGCTAATTTCTCTTCGGTACCATCCCTTGGCAAAATAATGAACAGTCCTTTATGCTAACGAATTTATCCAAACAAGACGGGCCAGAAAATTTTCCTTTGGTTCGTTTCTCATTTTCTTGGCTAGCTCTCTTTAAGGGACTGTTCATTATTTATGAAGGGGTTGGTACCGAAGAGAAATGGGTTGGGTAAGAGAAATTTTCTAACATAAAAAGGTTGGGTAAATATTTCTTCATGTAATTTCAAGGTTGTGAAAACAAAATTTTCCCACCAATTAATGCCAAATGTTTAAAGTCCAAAATTATCAATATCATCATCAACATCATCAGCACAATCCATTTCACTTTCAGTGTCTACTTTGTTCATCTTTGTCGTCAATATTTACAGTATTGAATTGATAATTTACATCGTTTGACATTGAAACCATGTTTATAGGTAGGGGTTGGGCAAAATTTTTTCAACCTGAAAATTGTTGGGTAGATGTTTTTGCTGTCACTTTTAGAGTTGGGTAAGAAGATTTTTTGGACAAGAAAACTTTTCTCTTCAGTACCAACCCCTCTGTACATAATGAACGGTCCCTAATTAAAATAATTCAAAATTTTGATAGGCTTAACATAACTCTTTTGACATTGGATATCTGATATTAAGCACAGTTGAAACTGAAACATACGCAATTTGAAGGAGAAAGGATCTTTAGCGTTGCATTGAAATAAGAAACGTTATCCATTTGCATGCAAATTGTACATTTTTTGGAGATTTATCGTAATGAAATGAGAATTTGAATAAAAGAAATATTCATGATTGACCTGCAGAAAGCTCTTCCATGACAATGAGTGCTTTATGTATTGGTGTTTTTTGGATGATTTTAAGATATATGACACGACGATTGTAGACATGGAATTGATTTTGAAATAATAATACCTGACCCAGATTCATATCAAGAGCCCATATGCTTCTCTTCGTCATCTTGATAATCTGATGTAGACCAGACGGAAAATGAGGCAGGGGTAACCTGGAGGCGAACTTTATAAGGTAATGTTTTTCTGGTGTAGAATTTCGTGCTGAATAAGAAAATTTTTGGTAAACTTACGGTACCCGCTGCGTTTACCAAATATGGGAATTTTTTGAGCCGGGGGTATTGTGATCAACCCTTTTGCGGGAACTATCTATTTATAGTTGATCTGGATGTTAAACATCCATTTTACACAATTAGAAATACTGCTATGATCCCTTTTTGTTAATTCAACAAACGTTATGGACGCTGGAGGCATTTAAACTTGTGAAGACGGGGGTTACATCATGTTTTAAAGGCTTCTAAAATGTTGCTAAGAGTACAAAAGAGATCGTACCTGAACTTCTACCAGAGACTAACTCAGCGTTTCAGTTTGTTACTATAGAATCAGTAAGGACCAAATCATTTAGTAGAAGAGCTTCATGAGAATCGAATTTTCGGATACATCTTTCAAACACATCTTCAAAGAAATAGAATTTGACACCATGTTTGTTTGGTCCGAGATTTAAGCTGTTTTGTTCCCAGTTAATGTCAGCTCCACATTTAATGTGAAATGCTGTCAGGTTACATAAAAAACTATGGCTCAAAACAAAATTTATCACCGTGTCATTTCATGCCTTCAAACTTGGAAAATTTCTGGGGACACCAGTCACTTCTGGATAGACGTTTTAGGCTGCAGATATTGACGCTTCTTAAATGGAAACGATATTCCTGCGACAATCCTTTCATGACTCTGATTGCCTTTACTGTCATTTCTGATTTAAGCATCGTCTGTTCATTTCATGCAGGCGTTTGATCTAGATTTATCGAGTGTCTATCTCACATATACTCCTGGACTGCCTCCTGCTGCAAGTGACAAGAAATCTTCCAGACCAAAGACTGCGAAAGGGAAATCATCGAGACCTAAAACTGCAAAAAAGTACGTCTTTTTTCAGTCAACTTTTGTATTTTTTAAGTTCCTTGACCATACATGGTTTTTAAAAAGGTTAACAATACGTCTCATTATCTATACATGTATTTCTTATAAGAAACTGCTGATAAGAAACTCAGCTCTCAGATCGCTAAAGAATTAAGAAATTCCAGTACTGGGAAAAATGTTTGAGAAACTATTTGTTTCAGTGAAGAAAATCTTTAGCATATCCTTACTTTATTTTCACTTGTTTCCTGTTTCTTATTACCCGGAAGGTACCAGAGTTCCATCTAAACATTGGAAAGGCTTCAAAAAACTTTGTCTTGAAATATTCACGAGTGCAATGGAAGTGAAAATAAAGACTGTTATGGAACTTTTGAAAACTACTGAAGATCTTTGCCGCTTTACTGGACAAGAGCAGATTTCGTAATACAAAAGCAACAGTTGCGTTTGATTGACACCTCAATTCAAATCGATTAGCGACTGCAGACAAAGAAGATTCTCTCAATCAACCAGTAATTTAAAACAAACAAAGCCGTGAGAGCTTCCCTCAAGCTAGTAGGGCAAACTCTCGCCTTGTGCAAGCGAAAGGTGGTTTTTAAGAGAAGTTATGTGCTCATAGCGAAAGAAGAAGGGTAAATCTAAAGTTCTGTCTGGTGCATTTTGTTTATTTGATTCTGGAGCCGAGCAGAAGGCATTGTAATCCACTTGTATTTGGTGCTAAAATGAAAAGATTGCAAAACAGCCCCTGAATCATATAAACAAAATCCGCCAGACAGAACTTTAGATTTACCCTTCTTCTTTCATCATAAGCACGTAAGTTTTCTTGAAAACCACCTTTCGCTTGCACAAGGTGAGAGTTTGCCCTACCAGTTTCGGGGAAACTTTTGCGGCTTTGTTGGTTTTAAATTACTGGTTGAGAGAATTTCCTTTGTCTGCAGTCGCTAATCGCTTTGAATTGAGGTGTCAACCAAACGCAACT
>REGL01000352.1:209894-224445 GCA_004194395.1 Aurelia aurita complex sp. Pacific | reverse complement strand
AAAAATAAAATAAAATTGTCCCCCGTTTCTTGAATGCGTTAAAAGGTTTACTTGCAGTACAAATAGCAATGTATTGGGAACAAACCTTGATTGCAATATTCAGTGTTTTTGCTGCTAGAATCAAGCAAATTTAATCAAAACCTGAAAAGATTTTGGTCTAAAAACTGATGTAGATTGATGTATTTTAGTATATTTAGTAGCACTGCATGTTTGTATATAAAAAAATATGATGAAGATCCAGCTCCATCATTCATTCCAAATCTGCCAAATAAATAACTGCGGGCATAAAAGCAGCAAAAAACAATTGAACGAAAAAGATAACATTGTATTTTGAGTTGTTTCAGGGGGTAACTCAACTACCCCTGCTACCCCTGGGCTGAAGATATATCTAATCTTCGTTTGTTTGGGTGGTATACCGTACAGTAAAGTTAACATCAAAACAATTTCCCCAAAAAATCATCCTTTCTAAATGCATCCCACCGTACCATTGCTTCAAATCTATGAACACTAAAAATAACCATATTGTAAGGCCTCCTAAATTCCAAAATTAACTAGCAATGTTAAACCTATCATTAACATTAACATCACATTTGAAGGATCTTTTAACTGGGTTACTTCACACCTTAAATAATCTCGTCTATAATCATCATTTACACTTGATTCCTTCAAATTGTGATCCTTTCCTCTAATAAAAATTCAAAATGGTTCTTATTAGATGATTGTCTTCCAAATTTGATTCCAACACTGCAGTACAGGTCTTGCATACATTAACATTGGTTTTCCTGCCAAAGAATTACCTGTACGAAAATACAAGGCCATGTAATAGCCATGTACAAGCCTTGTAGTTATGGCCTTNTTGTTTATACCTTGCGGCTTCAAGATCAATCTCATTAGATGAGCTTTCATCACCACTGTAGCCAGTATCGCTATCTGATTTTGCAAGCAAATCACGCGTCTTTGCAAGCATTGCCATCAACACATCATCATCTGTCTTCTTAGATGGAACATCTTCTTTTTGAATCCTCTCTAGAATCTTCATCTCAATGCAATACAATTTGCTGTCAATAGCAATAAGTTCGTTGATATTTTCAATGATTGAAACAGCTTCACCATTCTGCAGTAGAAACATGCAGTATTCAGCTTTCATCAGTAACCCAAAGACAGTTGTCCTCCTGGACAACTTGACCGATTCAATTTCATCAAAGAAGTTCAAATGTTCAATGATTCTGTTCTCTACATCTGGCATTTTGCAGCCAGGAGAACATGAAGATTTTAGCATTGCAAGATACAACTTTGCCATCCAAAGATGAATCATACAAATGCTATCATCATTGATTGTGCCACCTTTGTGTACCATGGCCAAATCCAAAGCATTTTCAAAATTCTCTGTCGCTTCATGCCAAAGATTTTGTGCCATTTCACTTAGCTTTTGCCCAAAATTGGTCATGATAATCCCATTGATTGTTGAACGCAGTACCCTATCTTCTATTGAAAGAAGATGGTCCATGTCTTTGCCTACCATGCCAAGACATTCTTGGGCTGTACCAAAGCTTCCATCATTTAGATGAATGAATGACAGAAAGAGGTATGCTCTGTTTTTGATGGCATTGCTATTATTTGATTTTGATGACATGTGAACAGCTTTTTGGAGCAACCGCTTCCCTTCTGATGGGTTTCCCTGGTAACATAGACACATGCTCTCCTCAAGGACCATCGTCAGTTCTTCATCAATTCTCCCACTTTTCTTTGCAGATTTTAACATTTCTGAACATTTTGCATTGAATTCTTCCACTTTGCCATTGTCTCTTAGATATCTCACTTTCTTGATAATGTTTGTCAATTCTTCACTGTCAAAATGACTTTGAATTGCAGAGGATTTTTTCCTACTTCCCTGATTTTGCTTTTGCCTTTTCCTTTCTTTATTCCGAAACTGGACATGAATTTCATCTAATTTCTCTAAATTATAAAATCCTTCACTGCTGACTCCATTCCCTTTGAATGGGAAGTACGAGTTATTACTTTCATTGACTTCAGCAGACCAAAGGGTGAAGTTCATTGTAAAGACACTCCTTTGTCCAAATAATCTAATCCAGAAACCGGCGACTTCTTTCGGCACACTTGTGTCACTCACGGTATGATCATTTAATTTGGCACAAATGATATTCTTGCTTATGAAGTTGGTTTCAATTTCGGACGACCCTGTGGGGGTGTCTCGTTGTACCTGTTCTAATTTGAGGAAATAATGGATTCCGTGAGGGTTATTCATTATCTCCTTTTCGACAATTTCGTCCATAACAATGCCAGTGTTATCAATGTAATGTAATTTTATCAATGTTTCTTCATGATCGAAAATTCCAAGTAAAATACATTTATCATGACTTGGATCAGGGAACCTGTGCCTATTCTTTCCATTGATTACATCTTCCTCCGGTTTCGATAGCACATTTAATTTTGGTTGGCCTAATGTTTTGGAAGTGCGACTTCCCCTTTGTTTACCATGCTTGAGACGCTTTGGTCGCGGCGATCGCAAAATGTCTTGCTTCATACTGTCTTGTATAACGCTGTTAGTTAGTATGCTTTCAGCAGCAGGCATCTTCTCTGTTTTGAATCCTGGCTAAAATATGGAGGGTAGATCCGAAATGAAAATATTAAATTCCATGTTTCTGTCTCCGGGAATTTCTTCTTCCAACGGAAACACCAACATNGGTTTCGATAGCACATTTAATTTTGGTTGGCCTAATGTTTTGGAAGTGCGACTTCCCCTTTGTTTACCATGCTTGAGACGCTTTGGTCGCGGCGATCGCAAAATGTCTTGCTTCATACTGTCTTGTATAACGCTGTTAGTTAGTATGCTTTCAGCAGCAGGCATCTTCTCTGTTTTGAATCCTGGCTAAAATATGGAGGGTAGATCCGAAATGAAAATATTAAATTCCATGTTTCTGTCTCCGGGAATTTCTTCTTCCAACGGAAACACCAACATCGTCTTCAGGTAGGCGGCTGATACGTTAAAAATACTTTAACAACTTTAATAATGAAGCACCTGCTTTCCTCAAAAGCTGCAGCCACAGTTTCTAAATTGTTTTATATTCGTTGATTTAATCCAACAAAATTTCTTCAACCTTACTCCTAAACTGTCTCCTCCAACTGACCCAAATTTACCGCGCCAACAATGAAGTCACAAAGTTTGATCTGTGGGATACTTCTTTTGTCTTTTGTTATATTTCTTTTGTCTAAATTCTTTTATCTTATCTACGATTTGTTTTGCGTTTTGTCTCTTCCTTTATCGAAAGAGAGTTCTTTTGTTGTGACTCTTTGTGATGTCGAAAGGGGATGCGTCATTTGGCAGTTTCGTCACCGACAACGTCAGTACGCCAAGAACCGCCAGGGGTGCTTTGGCTAAACAAATGCATTTATGTATGAAAGGTTCGATTGAGGGGTATGGCACGCCGTTTTCGTCAAAAATACTTTTTTTATAAGAAACTAAGAATTTGGGCCAGTACTGAAAGATTCTTAAAATTATCAGATTTTGAGTACACTCATTTTTTTTTACAAAAACGAAGGTCCGCGGCTGGTAGGCAGTTTCTTAAATTTTTGGACCATTTTGCTACCAAAAGTTTCTTACATGTTTCTTATATTTTTAATGCCAGAAGTGCAGAGTTGGTCTGTTTTGTCTAAAGGGCTCCCAAATTACTTAGTAAGATAATAACATAATTCGCACTCAAAATAATGTCGAAACAGCTCGGGGGGGGGGGGTACATGACTTGTGGATGGAGGGGGGTCGCCACCCGGGTTTCTTTATGGAAAATTTGCCGAAAAGGGACCCTTGTTTAGAGAATTTTGGGCCCAAAAACCCACCCATATGGGCGGCACATACCCGTACCTTCAACATGTTATGTACCTCCCCCGGGCGAAACAGTTGCTATAACTGTACAGTGTCAAAACATTTTTGAGTGCGATAGGAAAATTAAAAACTGTAAATTACAAAAGTTTCTTAGCTTTTTCAATTCAGGTAGGGTTGTTTCTTAACTTTCGAAAAATTGAGCCTACCGTTTCTTATGAGCGGTTTCTTATAAGAAAAATTAGTGTACTCAGAGTTTCTTACGAATTTCTTAGAGGTTCCATAACGATCTTCATGTTCACTACTTGTGCCCTCGTGAACATTTCAAAACAAATGTTTTTAAGCCCTTCCAATGTTAAGACATTACTCAAGTACCTTAGTTTCTTAATTTTTTGGTGATCTGAGAGTTGAGTTTCTTATCGCCAGTTTCTTATAAAAAAATACGTGTAGCTAAAAGGTAGATTGTGGGTGAGGTCGGGGTGAGGTCCAACCACATTGCTTGTCTTTACAGATGGTCCATAGATATGAATGGTCCAAGTCGAGGTCGAGGTCCAAGTAACAAACTTGGTTCCGATTGCAGAATTTGTGCATCTTGCTGAATTAGCTTTTTACAGAACACCAAGGAACGACACTAAAAAATTGATTCTACAAGGGTTTTCAGACAGTTTCATCAAGAAAACAAGTTATTGGCCGGATTGGGGCCAAGAGGGGAGGGTACATGACTTGTGGATGGACGGGGGTCTGCTGCCCGATTTTCAGAAAGCTACCCTGTTCTAATTACCGAAAGGCCGAAACTTGCCTTGGTACCCATTTTCATGATGAATTTTAGCGGAAAACTGTCCTATAATTGACCGTTTTTTGCGAATTTCAGCAAAACTGTGCCCATGTTTGGGCCAGGTAAAAAACTCGGAGATGTCGGAGATGTTGGAGCAAAGATATTTGTCCGATGTTTCTCAACTCCGACGAACAAATTTTCTTGGCGGGTCCCTGGGGGTCTACTTAATACATTGAGCACCTCGGGGATGTGCCTACCAATAGGGCCTCATTTTCGGAAGAAAGTTCCAGGACAGGGTTATACCTTTTGTGTATTATTCCAGCACAGGTAATGTTCATTAAGCTTTTTCCCAGGACAGGTCAGATTTGACATGCAAAATTAAGGTGACTCACAAAAGACACTTGTATTATCCAGGACAGGTACTGTGTTTTCAAACATTTATTCCAGGACATTAAAATTTTCTTTTGGCAGGCACATCTCCATTGTTTTTCTCCAAGGTAGACCCCCGGGGGCGGGCCATCCTTTTACCTTGGCGGGGCATCGTTTCAGCGGCGTCGTTACTGGGGGGGGGGGTGTATACAAGGAACGAGTGAAAAATATAATAAAAGAAAGTGTCTGCTATATTGCTTTTACAGATTGCTCTTACTTAAAATGACGTTTTTCAATTGCTATAAAGTCTCTTACAGAGTTTCTTAAAGGTAATAAACACAGGTAGGCCTATCTACGTTCATTTGTAAATGAAACAAAAAAACCTGTCAATTTCACCCATTTCAATTGCTTTTTTACTCGTGAACGACCCCTTGTTGATTATAAAAGACATCTCCGACTTTTTTAGTAGAGCATATAGGGCCAGGTAAAAAAGTCGGAGTTGAGAAACGTCGGCGAATCTTTGCTCCGACATCTCCGACATCTCCGAGTTTTTTACCTGGCCCCCAACCTGGCCCCCATGTTTGTAGAAAATCTGCCGAAAAAGGACCCTCGTTTAGAGGCGTCATATACCCGTACCCTGAACATGCAATCTACACGTATTCTTGATGTTCGCGATGGATGAGAAATTGGAAGATAAGTTTATTCCGTCTGCTTTCTTTCCCTGAGGAAGGGCAGGAGCATTACTTCAAATTTTCCAGTCAGTGTGGTTATGCTTGAGAGGTTGTCTGCATCTGTAGTGAAGAACATGCCGCTGTGGAGGCGCCGCAGCAATAAGTCTCGTTTTGAATATGCCATTCAACTCAATGTTGTCGCACGTAAATAAACAATTCGAGGAGAGTACAAAATGGCTGCCACAGAAACGCAGGATGCGGTGATAATCCATAAAGGAAAACAACTTTATTTGAAGCCAATCGCAAGGATGGTGATAATTGTTCAACTGCCAGAGCTCAAGATACCTGGATCCAGCATTTCCAACTGGGAAGTAATGGAGAAACTGAAAACAGCAATATGTCCAAATGTCTTTGCGTACATTAAAGTGACAAAAACGTCGATGGAATTTCTGCACTTTGAAGCAGAAGCAGAGACGAAAGACCTTCTGCAGAAGTTTATTAAAGATCTTGATGGTAAAGTGATAAAACTGAGCGGTTTTGCAGAGACATTGAAAATAAAGGCTGGAAAGGCCAAGGTTAAATATCCCAAGAAACATGATTGGATTGCATTCTTTAGGGATTCAAAAATCTTTGATGAATCAAAATACGGAGAAAGACCAGACACATTACACATACAAGGGTTGCCAATAAAATGGTTTGTGGTTAAGGATAAAAGCACACATGGCTGCCCATCAGAAAATGTCATTAGGGAAATTTTTCAAACATTTGGTCCAATAAGAGAACTAGACATTCCAATTCTAGATCCCTATAGACCAAGAATGCAGTCAGGAAATCTAGAAGAAAACGCAGGATTTAAAACTTTCTCATTTGGCTCAAATTTGTATTTTGAGGCATTCGTGCAGTTTAAAGATTATACAAGCTTTGAAAAAGCAATGCAAGGATTGAAAGGAATGAAATTATTACATATTCTTGAAGATGAGAAACTAGCATCAGCAAACATAGAGGTTGACTTTGATCGAACTGCTCATCTTAGTGAAAGGAATATAAATAAAAGAACTTCCCTACGGAAAAAGGTTATCAGATTTGATCTTGAGCAGGAAGAACTAAAAAGGAAAGGAAGGTTTGAGGAAGAAAGAAAAAAGGAGCAGGAGCGACAAGAGGAAGTTAGGAAAGAACAAGAGAGAAAAAGAGCATTAGAAGAACAAAAACGCTTGAAGCAGCAGAAGAAGATAGCAAGGGTAGAGAAAGGAAAAGTTAAGAAACTGAAACGAAGACTATTGATGCAGGAAAAAAAGAAGCACTTGAGATTATTGAAAAAGAAGAAAGATGAAATGAACTTGGAAAGGAAAAATGATGCAATAAAAATTCTTCTCAAAGTGTTAGAGAAAGTGTCAACAAAGAAGATGATGGAGGAAGAGGAGAAAGAAAAGAGAGAGCAAGAGTTGAAAATATTGCAAGAACTTGAAGAAAAGAAAAACAAACGGGAGCAAGAAAAGCAAAAACAAATTCAACTTGAAGAAGAAAAGAAAATTAAGCTTGAGACTCAAGAAAAAGATCTAAGATCAAAATTGATAAAAAGCCTCAAAGAAAAGGAAGAAATAAAGCAAGAGCTACAACGAGAGGTCTTAAGAGAAAAGCTGGCAACTGGAAACTATTATCTATCAAGCTCTGTTGTAGCAGCGACTAAAGGCAAAGTAGACAGCTCTGAAAGTGGTAAGGACAGTGAATAGCAAAGGAAATTCTTGAGACCCCTTTTTTAAAGTAATGTACATACAGTATTGTTATTGTATTTTGCATTTTATGTTCTTATTTATCTGCTGTAATCCTACTCCTTGTCCCTCTGTTTGTAACAACTCTCAACGCAAATACAGTAAAAAGAACTTTGAATTCCCTCGCGAGGATAGCGCAGTTAAGCCTGCACACGCTAGACTCGCAGACTATGATTTTCAAATGAGTTGGAGAAAAGGGCCAATGTCGTACAACTTATGCAAGCTTGACCATATCAAACTTTATAAAATGATGCTCATGGACACAATGGAAAATTCTGCAATTTTAAAATTTCAAGTACCTGTCAGAGTTATCCTTAAAGGGAATCTAAGCATATATAAGCCCTCGATGAAAATAGCCACGCGAAGACAATAGAGAATGACACATGCCGCACCATATTTGGGTAACTGATCTACGTCAACAGGAAATACTGATATCTGATAGGCTAGAATTTGATTGCAAGTGACTTGAACCACTTTCATATGCTTACATTCCCTTTAACATGGTTGTCGTTGTGATACACAAAGTAAACACATTTGGTGACCTGTCATTGAAACATAGTATGATTCATTTTTCTTATGGCTAAAAGAGTAGAATATTTTTTGGTAATTTTCAAAGCAGTAGTCTCTTGGCAAATAGTAAAGACTTAAAAATCAGTCTTTCAGAACAACCGGAAAATGGCCTAAAATGCACGATCAAATCTTGGTCGTTTGAAATCTATTTGAAATCCTTTTGAAAATTGGCGTGACCAATAAACTGGGGGAGATGATATTCTTATTTATTGCTTGAAAAAAAATTATCAAAAATACACATTTTTTTATAAGAAACTAGACTCTCAGATCGCCACAAATATAGGAAATTCCAGTACTGGGAACAAATTTATTTTGTTAAAGGAAATTCTTCATATATTTGTACTTTATTTTCGCTTGTTCCTGTATCATATTACTCAGAAAGTACTCAAGTAAAGTCTAAACAATGAAATGACTTCAAAAAACCTCGTCTTGAAATTTTCACCAGGGCGCAGGTAGTGAACATGAATGCAGACATGCTTAGAAAATGGCCCTCAACCCCTTCAACCTTGCAACAATTTTCTTTTGAAAAATAGATATCAACAAATAGATGATGTACTCCAACTTACTTTATTTTTCATTTTAAACATTAAGAATGAAGAATAAATGATACCAACTAGTCAAAATAAAAAGTTGAACTACAGTAACATGCTTTATTTATTAAATTACTGAAAGATGTGCTTTCCTGTCATGTCTAAGAGTGTACAAACTATATCATAAGGAGCTCTAAAATACATTTTGTATTCATCTCAAATGATTTTGTCAAACATTTAATGTATCTATATTGTAATTTGTTAATGCATCTATCTATGGAATCTTTCCAATAATCAGTCCACAACAAGAATCCAAAAGTTTTCCAGAAGTGTCTCTTATTGTCCTAGCACTGGCAGTCTCTATTCTTTGAAAATGATTGTTAACCTTTGTTCTTGAATACAATTATACTGCAGCATTCTACCAGGTGAGAAAAATGCATACAATTTGAAAGGATGCCATTCCCTTTAGCATCATAGCAATAATTTATGTTTCCTAGTTTACTGAATTTGAACTAAATAGTTCAGAATTTTTCCAGGCTGAAAACGGTCACTCCAATCTAATTATATTCAAGGGCTTTTCTCAAGAAGGTCCCCTCAAAAACCTTGATGGCTGCCTAAAATAAAGATCAAATTTCCTTAACATTTCTGCCTTACAAAAATAATGACTTGAACACAATTTAGCATGATATGTTATCTATTTTGGAGAATGGAAAAGTCATTACTATTTGCGTAAAAAATTTATTCAAGGGATACAATCCTCTCCACAGGATACAGTATGTGCTAACAAAGGCAAGGGTCATTGCTGCGAGGAAGGAGAAACAACAAAGTTGATTTCTGCAGAAAATCTCCCATAGCCACCAAAGGAATGACCAATTGAAGACAGGTGAATTCAAAATATAATTTAACATACAGTGTTGGTTATGAAACGGTGAATTTTCAATCTCAATTGTTTTATTTCAGGGAGCAGCATTTTTCAAACACCACGCATTTTTTTACTCACCTGGTTCCAGCAAGATTGCAATTTTCCGATTCCTCAAATATAAGTTTATAGTCCACCTTTTCCACCATAGTTCATAGTATCATTAAAATGGTCAATATTTTTTTCTCACATTATGTATCATTCAGTGAACAGCACTATGGAATTCAACGTCTGGTCATTTTGCTTCTAAATCACAATTTGTAGAAATCACTCTTATTTATTTGACAGCTGCTTTAATACGGTGGATCTTTGTTACAAAAACTAAAATAATTTGATACTGCATATGGAAATTGAAAATTTGCAACTGAGGACACTGCGCATCTTCTAATTCCTTTGGGATGGATTTAAAGATCTAAAAAATGGATTGGAATGGATTTAAAGATCTTGAAACTTAATTGTTAAGGAGCAGAATGGTCTCAGTATGTCTTCTGAAGCTGAAAATGCATTTTATTTTCTATATCTAGATCACCTGCTCTAAGATTTGTGCATGGCACTGTAGCTTGAAGCACCATTCTGTATCTACATTTAGCTACCAAAAAAATACAGTAAACTTGAGTCTGATTGGATAGCCTTACTTCGTATCCATCAGCATAAAAGTAATCATGTGGATAAAATTGAATCTTACAACTCTTCTGTTTGTATAAGCCACACAGATTTGCATTGGAAATTCAGTTTTTGTTTAATCAGCTGACTCTCTTGTTGATTTTTCTGCCTTGTGCAAATGTTAATCATTCTTCTTTTGACTTTGTTTGCTTTCATCGTCCTCTGTTTCTGATTCTTGATCATAATTTCTTGCTTTCTCACCTGGCTTCAACAGCCTTCCAACATGATCATATCGCTCAGTGAACTGCATCTCCCATTCTCTTAGGGAATCAAGCTGTTGATGAGAAATAAAGTCTGTCAAGAACTGTCTTAACAAAAATNAACTAAAATAATTTGATACTGCATATGGAAATTGAAAATTTGCAACTGAGGACACTGCGCATCTTCTAATTCCTTTGGGATGGATTTAAAGATCTAAAAAATGGGTTGGAATGGATTTAAAGATCTTGAAACTTAATTGTTAAGGAGCAGAATGGTCTCAGTATGTCTTCTGAAGCTGAAAATGCATTTTATTTTCTATATCTAGATCACCTGCTCTAAGATTTGTGCATGGCACTGTAGCTTGAAGCACCATTCTGTATCTACATTTAGCTACCAAAAAAATACAGTAAACTTGAGTCTGATTGGATAGCCTTACTTCGTATCCATCAGCATAAAAGTAATCATGTGGATAAAATTGAATCTTACAACTCTTCTGTTTGTATAAGCCACACAGATTTGCATTGGAAATTCAGTTTTTGTTTAATCAGCTGACTCTCTTGTTGATTTTTCTGCCTTGTGCAAATGTTAATCATTCTTCTTTTGACTTTGTTTGCTTTCATCGTCCTCTGTTTCTGATTCTTGATCATAATTTCTTGCTTTCTCACCTGGCTTCAACAGCCTTCCAACATGATCATATCGCTCAGTGAACTGCATCTCCCATTCTCTTAGGGAATCAAGCTGTTGATGAGAAATAAAGTCTGTCAAGAACTGTCTTAACAAAAATTTTCTTGTGCTGACCACAGCTACCAAATTTATGTTTTATCCACGTGCATCAAATCGCTGAACCTAACTAAAGCTGTATGCAGTAATTGTTTTCTGTGACACCCATTTTGAAAATTCAGTTGTTGAAAAATGGCTGAAAAAGGGCCAACACTTGATCAAATCATCAGGAATCTCTTATATATTCTACTGTATGTCTTTCAAGAGTTATAGGAATTGAATTTGTAAATAAATAGTAAATAAGATGGGTTAGAACTGAAATGCATTTGATTTTTCAAAATTCAAAATTATGTTGCAAAGAAATGAAAGTAGTACATACAGTAGGCATTGCTTATGGTTTTCAAGGATAAGAATCCTTAAAAAATTCTTGAGAAACGTTTTTAGTGTTTAAGAATTCTTGTTTTAAATGTTTACAGTCTTTCATACTATTCAAGAATTCTAATCAAAATGTGAAGAATTTTTTGACAATTCTTGAGAATTCTTGACTTGCAAACGTGTGGATGGAATAAATTTCTGTTTGACAGCAAAGAGACTGCGTATTTTCAAGATCTTTCTTGTGTTTTTATGAGTGCTGAAAACAGGTAAACTTCACCTCCTGAAAAATATCCTGAAGCACTTGATAAAATCTTAAAGAAATTTCTTGCACAGCACACAAAAATACATTCTCATAGGTATATATCGGATATCATACCCGGATATCAATACCCCTGGGCAAGCCCCAGGCATTAGATATTTTTTCATTCTCAGTGATCAAATTTCCTGCCCTTTGGCTAGCAACTCCCATCTACAGTGACGTGGCTGCTTCTGAAAATATGCTGTCAATTTTGAAAAACACATCACAACTTGCGTTGAAATGTACAGCCGCACATTATAAAACATGGCTGCAGATTGCAATATGCAGTTGCCCATTACAATATGTGGCCGAACATTTATATTTTGTGGTTTTGGCATGCAATTTATACGAGTGGTGAGCATTTCATCAAGTTGGGGCATACTGTACAAGATATGGCAAAAGTGAAACGTGCGGCAACACATCCTAAAATATGGCTGCATCATATAATGTTAGGCCAAATTTTAAAATGTGACCACACACTTTAGCTCCAATTTTGCCTAGTTTTGTTAATCCATTTAATTTTCTTTAATTTTCAGCCTCCCGGAATCTTAAACTGCTTGCAGAAAGGCTACATGCATCCCTTTGACCAAATTTTGTAATACTGTATAATAAACTTTGCAATCCCAATCAGATACCGTACCAGGTGCGCCAAAATAAAGTATGCACCTTTGGCAGGCCAGGATGTGTTGTACGCTGGACTGGACCGATTTTGAAGATTAATAACTAAATCTTAAAAAGCCTGAATTAGATTCTGGGATTTTTGAAAACTTTTTTGTTCCCATTTTTAGATCTAAGAGCAAGTTTCTTAAAATTTTCGTTTTGGAAAACATGCAAATGATAAAAAACGTTGATTAAATTTTATAAAGACTTAATGTGAATGGACAACGACAAAACGTTTTTGGGTTTATTGGGGAATTTAGAAATTGATTAATGCAAATCTGTGCACAAGCATCATTTCAGCCATTGGGCTGTCGTGAAATTTGCACACACAGTAGTAGTTGCAATAAAGTGCCGCCCAAGCCGTCAAAAATTACAAAATTCAATGACACTACATGATTGCTGGCCTCATGACACTTTGTTTTTAACCCCCTTGACACAAACGCAACCTGCACCAAAGCATAAATTCAATGAAATTACAAAAGGAAAGAAATTTCTTTATATCATTGAAAATAATTCACCCAGGAGAGAACCAACTCTCATACAGCATATTACAATCAATCAACTTCTAAATCCCAAATAACAATGAAAAAGTTTTATCTTGGTCCATTATTCTTTAGAAAACTTGATCAACATTTTTTGATCGTTTTCAGTGTTTTTGAGAAAGAAAATTTTAAGAAACTTGCTCTAAAAACTGACAACAAACAAAATTACAAAATCCTAGAATCTAATTTGGGCTTTAAAGATTAAGTCATAAATCTTCAAAATTGGTCCAGTGTACAATTTATCGTGGCCTGTCAAAACTGCATAGTTTATTTTGGCACACCCGGTATATAGGTAAAAGCCAACAGGGGTATAACTCCCTTAGTATAACACAAAAATTTCTACGAGAACAAAACTACTTCTGCAGGATTTCAGAGATTTCTTGAAAAAATGCTATGACTTCTGTTAGAAGTGTGCATGATTTATAGGCAGTTTTATGCCTATGCCCCTCATCTATGGGAACAATAAACAAAACATACTGTATATAAGTTAATCTAGCAATGCATTGAAATTAAATTCTGGCTTATAAAATCACTTACAGTAGCAGGGGCTCCCTTTTCACAAAATACTCTCTGTTTGCTCTCATGCTTTTTATTGTATATTTGTTTCAAAGGCACAGCTCCATGGATAGCATTTCATAAATTATTGACTGCACAACATAAGGAAATGCCTTCTCTGAGGTTAGCAGGGACTCTCTTTTCACAAAATACTCTCTGTTTGCTCTCATGCTTTTTATTGTATATTTGTTTCAAAGGCCCAGCTCCATGGATAGCATTTCATAAATTACTGACTGCACAACATAATGACATACCTTCTCTGAGGTGCTGTACTTTGCAGGCAAAGAGGGACAAGGGTAATTCCATATAGCTTCATCAGATGGATGTCAAGTCATGTTTGAGAAATCTTCTTGAATTTTTTCTATAGCAAGGTGATGAGGAATTGATCCTAGATATTTAATTTCAGCTCGATATCTCGTTTGGTTGACGAGCAATGATTTATTGAACTTGTGGCCCATTTGTCAGTAAGGTGTCACTATTCATGAGGCAGCATGTTTGAGACACAATAAACCATAATAACAAATTTCTAGAACCGTTTCCACTTTTCGGGTGCTTTATATAGTTGTTAGGTTCACGAAAAAGTCAAATTCCACGGAACTTTCAAAATCGCTTGGAGGTATAATTGCTTCAAAATCACACAACTGTCATTTGTTGATGTATAAGAAATGACCCACGTTTTTCGGTAATTATATCTTTTAATACATAAATGCTGGCAATTTACTAGCTAGTGCCATGAAACTGTGCCCAATGAAAGATGGAATAAAAAAATGAAACTACATTGTTTCATATATCAATGTGTCCTGTTAAGGCCAATGCAGTATTGATTAGATTGCTCTAACCGCATGTTTTGGGGAATTTTGTCGATTTGCAAAAAATATTTTCAAGATTTTTGTTCAAGCGAAAATTTCTGAAGTTGGTTCTTTATAATGTGCACATGTGGAGGTATGCCTGGATGTTGAAAGAATCAATTTTATACTTTCACAAGATGTATATGTAGCCCTTTCAAATGGCTCTAAATCAAAAATGGCGGATATATGCTATGTTCAGCTGCCTGAAATCATATGGTCCCAAATAATCATCGCCTTAGGAAAAATTG
>REGL01000352.1:177226-208374 GCA_004194395.1 Aurelia aurita complex sp. Pacific | reverse complement strand
TGAAAATATTTTTTGAAAGTCGACAAAAGTCCCCAAAACATGCGGTTAGAGCAATCTAATCAATACTGCATTGGCCTTAACAGGACACATTGATATATGAAACAATGTAGTTTCATTTTTTTATTCCATCTTTCATTGGGCACAGTTTCATGGCACTAGCTAGTAAATTGCCAGCATTTATGTATTAAAAGATATAATTACCGAAAAACGTGGGTCATTTCTTATACATCAACAAATGACAGTTGTGTGATTTTGAAGCAATTATACCTCCAAGCGATTTTGATAGTTCAGTAGAATTTGACTTTTTCGTGAACCTAACAACTATATAAAGCACCTGAAAAGTGAAAACGGTTCTAGGAAAATGTTATTATGGTTTTATTGTGTCTCAAACATGCCGCCACATGAAAAGTGACACCTTACTGACTAAAGGGCCACAAGTTCAATAAATCATTGCTCATCAACAAAACGAGATATCAAGCTGAAATTAAATATCTAGGATCAACTCCTCATTACCTTGCTATAGAAAAAAATCAAGAAGATGTCTCAAACATGACTTGACATCCATCTGATGAAGCTATATGGAATTACCCACAAATTCTTCATTGAATAGTGCAGCCGAAATTTACAAAAATGTGGCTAAAATCATGGTAAAACATGTAGCTACATGCTACAATGTGGGGCTGCGTTAATGTGCAGTCGTACATTTCACCACAATTTTTGCCCCCTTTTTTAGAATGGCGCCATATTTTCTAAATCGGCCACGGTACCCATCAAATGCCGCGGTTTTGCAACCATAAAATGTAGATTTGGCTATGTGATTAAATGCCTTGAGTATGTCCCAAAGCGGGGAGGGTGATAATTGGGTATTAATTTTACATTACTCTGGCACACCAAATAAACTTTCAAGATGTCATTTATCAAATCAAAGTGCACTAACCTGCATTGAGTTCAGGTCACTCAAATCATCATACTCCTCTTTCAGAACAGTGCCATCAACTGAAAATGTTGCAAGACCACGACTTGCATCCTTCCCTGCAAACACACCATATGGACCATCTACAACAACAGAAAGACATAAGATTAACTGTGTTTCATAACTAAAGCATGCAAGAGACAGAGGAGCAATCATTGTTTAGATGAAAGCCAAGGCCCCCGACGAGATCAGAAAAGTGGGGAGGCCAAACTTTATACAAAAAATTACCACAACACAACGTGATGAGCTGCCTTTCAGAACACCATGATTTGCAAAAAAGTGGAGGGGCCATGGCCCCCCGGCCCCCCCGTCGTCGGAGGCCCTGAAAGCTGCTTTGGTGCTTTTGTGAACACTTGTTGCTGTTACTCAGGATACAAACTTTCCCAGCACCATCAGTTGTTTTCTAGGATACAAATTTGTCAAGGTAATGCTTTTGTGTTGTTAATCAGTTACAAAAATATCTGTACAATTTTTAAACAAAAATGCAAAATTTTTTGTTAAATGTGAATAATTATTAAATTTGCAGTGCAAGGGGCTGTCCAAAAATCCATTTTACCACGGATAGAGGACTTTGGCCACTAACTTCTGATACTGTACCTCCTTCCCCTTAACAGACCTTCAAATTTCTGTATTCAACTGCATCACTGGGAGTTTTATTGAGACCAACATAAATGTATACCTGTGAGCATGGAGGACTATTTGTTTGGCTATTCTCCCTGTGTGACAATATTCAGTGTTGAAAGCTTGCAAACTATGATTTCAAAAACTTGTTACTGTAGGTTCCAGATTATTCATAAGTCCCCTCCCCCGATAATGGCCAAATTGTGATCTCTGTGACAAAAAGGATTTTTGGATGGCCCTAACCTTTTATGAAGTAGTTTTATGCATGGCTACATTGCAGGGCTGTTACACCATAGATTTGTGGCATGTACTGTGGTAAAATCTAGCCTTTTGACTTTCAATCTTATCTCACTGGAAACACCAAAAAGCTTTAGAGAATACATTCATGGTTAATTGCACCTTTCATGATTATGCAAATGCACTTACATGTGATCTCTTTCAGAATGTATATATATTATTCATTACAACGCCAAAACTGCCAAATGCTGATAACCTTCTAGAAGTTGACTGACAATGGGAAAACAGCAGGGCAATTCATGCCCGTCATATCTAATGCAATTGCATGATTTTGGTAAAGGCTGGAACCAGTGATGATTGCACTGACAAATAATGTTATTTTTCAGTGCAATTTTTACTGATTGCAAGACTCTACCTGTACGAAAATACAAGGCCATGTAATAGCCATGTACAAGCCTTGTAGTTATGGCCTTGTAACCTTGTTATAGCCTGGAATAGCCTTGCTGTAACCTTGTAAATGGCTTGAAAAATGCTAATTAGCCTTGTAGAAGCCTTGTGGAAACCTTGTGTTAGACTGGTTGCTGCTTGGAATCTTACTGATAACCTTGTAAAATTCTTCCAAGGTTAGTACAAGGTCATAACAAGGTCATAATCCCCTCTACAAGGCTAAAACTTGGCCTGTACAAGGCCAAGTTTAGCCTTGTATTTTTGTACAGGTACCAAGTCTGTTTGTAATCTTTACTGATTCTAAGCTGTCCAATAATAACAATGTGAGGATTTCACCCCTATATTTTAAGTGTGTGTGTGTGTGTGTTTGAAGCCCAGACTGCTATTTATGTCATGTGCGCAGAAGATCTTCTGTGCGCAATTTCATGTGTAACAATGGAAGAACGATAGAATCATTGTTCTTAAAACAATAGCCAGGTTCCGTGCACACTTTGCAAACTTTATATTATCAGTCTGGTGTGCGTGCAGCCATTTCATGTTTTGATGGAGGCTGAAAATTTTGAAACAACCAGCCAACTTTTGAAGGTAATTATATTTACTGATAAACAAAACCATAGCACATTTGTGGATTACTCCTCTTAGAGGAGTACAGAAATCAAGCTCTCTACAAATGTGCCTCTCCTCAGCCTTTGGGAAGGGAAATCTTCTTACCAGGGCCATAAAAATTCCTCCCTCTTGTAACATCAAATACTTTTGAGTTCACCCCAATAAGAATACGTTGACCAGTCTTCCCATCGTAGGCTTTCAATTCTTCGAGAGTGAAATCCCTCCTTTTCATCTTCTCTAACCGCTCTTGGGGTTCAGGTTCGGGCTCCTCTTCCTTGGGCTTGAAGAAAATTTTCTTGATTGCATAGGCCACTGCAATCAAGCAAAGGATTTGAACGGGCGCAGTGAAGTACTTTGACAATTGCTGAAGTATTGATTCATCCATCATTAAATTACAAATGTAATACTTGCTTGAGCTATTGGTTACNAATCAAGCTCTCTACAAATGTGCCTCTCCTCAGCCTTTGGGAAGGGAAATCTTCTTACCAGGGCCATAAAAATTCCTCCCTCTTGTAACATCAAATACTTTTGAGTTCACCCCAATAAGAATACGTTGACCAGTCTTCCCATCGTAGGCTTTCAATTCTTCGAGAGTGAAATCCCTCCTTTTCATCTTCTCTAACCGCTCTTGGGGTTCAGGTTCGGGCTCCTCTTCCTTGGGCTTGAAGAAAATTTTCTTGATTGCATAGGCCACTGCAATCAAGCAAAGGATTTGAACGGGCGCAGTGAAGTACTTTGACAATTGCTGAAGTATTGATTCATCCATCATTAAATTATAAATGTAATACTTGCTTGAACTATTGGTTACAGATCAAGAATTGCTGTCAAATAACGTTCATTTTGAAGCATGCATTTTCCAGGCAACCATTATTCGATCGAATGATTTTGCAAAGAAAGACGAACCTCGTTGTCATGCAGTTTATCAGAAAGGCGCTTAGAGACCTGGGTCGAGAAGAGGGCGGGAAAACTTAAAAAGTTGAACGCTTTGGACAGCGGCAGTAAAAATGCTACCGATGCCAGCTTTGCGACCCTTTGGCAATCAAAACAATCCACGATTGTATTGTTTAACATTTCGACATTGGTTCATTGTTTCATTTGAAAGCATTTAGATCCAGCTGGCTGACTTTGAATGAAATCATGATTGTTTTGATAGCCAAAAGGAACGCAAGGCAGTTCTGCCAAAATCTTGTCATGCTCCTTCTACTCAAGGTGGCAGACCAGGGACGAACTTTGAAGAAAAATTCGAGGTGATGTGTCTTTCACATGAACCAGACATTTGCAGGGAGGTCGTCGACGCATTTCAATCCTTGCAACAAACGCCTACAACCAACTAAACATATTTTTGAAAGTAAGAAATCATCATCTACGCAGCACATATTCAACGGTAAATCATTATGTCCTAATCCCGTAGGAAACGGGGGACAGGGGCTCAAGTCCCCAATGATTTTGAATCAATTATGCTACATCAAAGCATTCATTAAATGTATTGTTCTCTATGTATCGTGCCTCCCTGCGAATCTTTCTGTTTGGTCTTCTTTGATGAGTGAAAGGAAAGAACGAGGGAGGAGGGTCGGGGATGAAGTCTCACCCTTGCTTCTCTCCCTCTCTCTTTTCTTTTTATCCTTCCTGCTCTCATATGTTTTCTAATGCTTTTTCGACAAGTTTCCTCCATGTCATTTTGCCCTTTAGCACAGCTTCTGTACTTCTGTCAGTGCTTTTATTTGCATGTCAGAAGATGACCATACCAATTTCGCCTTCGCCTTTTACTGTTCTACTCTTTGGTGTCAGTTCAGTGATTTCTTACAGATGTTAAGCGATTAAGGGTGTTGTGGCGAAATCCTCTTAACTCTACAGCCAGAACGATACACAGCCTTCCAACGCAGTCAAAGGATCGACAGAATATGGACGACTAAAGTCCATAACCTAATGTCCAAAACATAGATGCGATGCCAAAGTTCTGGATGAACAGTCGGGAGGCAGGACGAAAGAAGGCAAGGTATTTAACAGCTTTGAAATACGATTTTGCGAGATCAGGCAAGTTTCAGAAAAGATTTGCCGAGGTGCTTTCAGAAAAATATTGATTTTTTAAGCCTATACAAAGACATGTCTTTTTCAAACTTTTTTCTAAAACATTGTTTTTCGACTACATAGTAAAGGGGGTTTGTTCAAGGTTATAAGCTTGCATTTGCAGAGCAAAAAATCTAAAAATATCCGATTCAAATTGAAATGGTTTCCCACGCCGAGGAGAAGAAGCACTTTCATAAAATCTCATGTAATTTGGGAGCAATAAAATAGAAACTTCGTACCACAGAGCATAGGGCTCCAATTTTTAAAAATGTGGAAAATTGTACTACATTTTAACTTGAATGTTAACATTTTGCCTTGGTGTAAAATTCTACTACATTTCGTCTTGAAAGTAAGTCAGGAGACTTTGCCGTCAATCTGCCGTGGAAATTTTTGATTAGTTCAAAATGGTGGCATTCATTTAATCTGATACTGTGGCGTCATCAAATTTCTAAATCCTAAACCAAAGAAGCGATTGACGTTTGAGAGCTACAACAGTATGGTTCTGATACCGTTCTCACTGAAAACAAAAAGGCAAAACAGAAAGAACTAAATTCATAAACAACAAAGACATAGATATGTATAAATGCCAAGATTTAAGATCAGAAACATAAATTAATCTTGTCAATATTCTAAATAGGAAATACATTACATTCGAAAATATTCAGTACTGTATTTCGATTACGAGGTCTGCTAGCATACTGAGTAAATTATCTTCTATAATCAAAGTGTTCAAGATCATATATTGATAATGGTCGCAACGTCTTGCCACTGTGACTTGCACCACTAAGAAACTCCAGTTGCCCTTACACACCATAAATATTTAAAGTTGGTTGACAGAGCTGAGTAGACGTGAGTAGAGGTATCGTTCCTCTGGCTGAACCATATCCACGCACGTATCAAAATCATCAATAGACCATTTCGCAATTTGGAAAAGGGACTGAGGATAGCGCGGCCGATTCTGACAGCCTTGGCAACAAGTAGGAAATCTAGGAAATCACCTCTTCTGCAGCTGGGCCTAAACTGAGCCGTTTCAAAGTCGAGGGAAACAACTGAAATAAAATGGCTCAAAATAAATTCACAAATGAGTGGAAAGATTGCAAAACGGCTGAATAGTCCAAAGACAACACTTACCATACTAAACAAGCATCACATAACTCTTGGAAGTTGCAAATAAATCGAAAATAACTCGAGTTTGGAGAGAGATGCGACCGAGCCGCCAACAGTACACTTTGCACTGCAGAAGAGGGGATTCCCTAGATTTCCCTGTTGTCAAGGCTGTCAGAATGGGCCGCGCTCTCCTCAGTCTCTTTCTCCAAATTGCGAAATGGTCTATTGTAGGCCAATTTCAGAAATGCATATGCAGTTCTTGAATTACCCATTTCTCTCCGTCAACTAATTTTAACAAAACTTGGAAAAGTCGCAAATTCTCGAGGAACCTTCGAGTTCCCGAGCACACCACGCATTCATCAACCCAGTCCCGTATGAGCCACCTCTGTGTTAAATAAATTATGTACAAAAAAGAACTACTGAGGGGCGGCCGTTCTTAGAAATGTTACCTTAATCGCAAACAGTAATAAGAGCGACATACCCAAAACTTTGTGATCTTTACTGTGTGACTTTGTTAGAAAAGTCCAGGCAAAAATAAGATATTCTAAAAATATGGCAAAACTTTCTATTATCAAACACTGATCTACATTACAAAGGCAAAGAATCCTGGACAAATTTAGATAAATCACTCTTCATGGCCGGGAAATCTATCCACTGATCATGGCATGGATTAACTGGAACCATAGGTCAACAAAACAGGTACACTTTGGTACATTGCTAAGTACACTTGGTAATTTTCATCTCACATTTAGTTACATCTTTCTGAGGCTCTGGTAACCAGGGCATTTGTATGGCAAGTATAACAACTTATCAAACAACAGTTAGATATGTTGTTGCTATACCCTAATCTAAAGCTAACCAGCCCCCAGACAATGCAATAGGGTTAAGCTGCCAAATGTGATTCTTGAACGAACATCTAGGTTCACACAGTTCCACAGTCCAGATGCCCAATACAGAAGATTTGTCGCCATACAGTGTGACGTCTTTAAAGAGAATCAAAGCATATATAACCCCCTGGTAAAAAGAGCCATGAAAAGACAATATGCTTTGACACGTGCCTGGCCATATTTGGGTAACTGATCTACTTCAAAAGGCATACTCATATCTGATAGGTTAGAATTTCACCGCAAGTGGCTTGAGCAACTTTCATATGCTTAGACTCCCTTTAATATATTACGCTTGAGGACATCAGTCGACTGGTCTCTCTACCCTGGCAAGTGAAAGACAGCATTGGGTTAATGCAAGTTCTATACAAACAAGCAGTCACGTTTCATTGCATTTCCAACCCTTCCATCGGCACTACTCAGCTGAAATGTGGTCCACCGGGAGCCCTTTTTCATGTCGTCGCCAAACTTTGTCAAAGAGAGTCTCCAAGTCACGGGCATACTTCTGAGTGTCGAAAAGCGAAGATAACAGACGGCCATCCCAAACCTTTTTCTTGATATGATTGTAACTAGGAAGAAGAGAAATAATTGTGAGGCTTAAAGTTTTAATTGTGGTGTTTAAACCTGAAAGCGCAGCGCACGAACAAGTCAAGTATTAATGTAGTTTTGGTAATATGTTGATAAATTATGTTGATATGTTTGCAGGTTATATCGGGTGAGTTGGAAGACCTTTTCAATTCTACGGCCGTCTATATGGGGAAAATCGTCCCACCCTCTTGGCTGTGAGCTGAGAGATTCGATCCCATCCCACCCAGATCCCACCCTTCCAAACGATTCTTTGTAATTCCCATCTTGCGTTTATATGGAAAAAAAACCACCCTGGTAAGGTGAGATCCCAATCTACGAGACGTGTGATCTCATTGAGGTCAGATGAAATTTTTCCATATAAAGGCTGGAAGGTGAGATGAAAAGCAGGCAGGTGGGATGAATTAGTCTGTTTTTGCGCACGCACGAAAATGAAACAACAAGAAACCTAATCGTTGCTGGCGACTAACACAAATTGTGATTGCTATTGCCTGAAACGATAAGCTGGGAGGTGGGATGAAATGAGATGAAAAAGGTGGAAGGTGAGGTGAAATATTAGATAATAAACAAGGGCAAATTTCGTCCCACGCATGATAGCTTAAGACCTGGAAGGTGGGATGAAGTTCCCCATACAAACAAGTCCTTAGATGACGACAATATATGACGCTGTTCTGAGCAATAGTTTCCAAAAGGAAACTTCAAGATTAAGTCTAAAGTGATGTTTGAGATACAAGCGCCATTATCATATCCAGCGTTTGAAGCATCCACCATTTCTGATACATGATAAGTAATGTAAGATAGTACCGGGTGTCCCAAAAACTGTATACAGATTTGGTTGACTCCAGCGATGTTAATTTAGCTTCAATCAATGTCTAATCACTCTAATAATGTTCCTCGATAGTTAACTTGAACATAGTTACCTCGTTTGTTGGTTTTGGTGCTTTAAGAGCAGACATGTTAATCCTGAAAGCTCAAATTTGCCTCTTCCTGCAAACCAGAGCTTTAGCTTTTTGGCCTAAGCAAATTCTTAAGGCACAGCGTTTAAATCAATGAAAGCCTTGATAAAATTTGAAGAATATTATATCTTGTGTTACTCTGTTTTCCGAAAGTCACCCCCCAGTCACCCATTGGGCAGTTTCTTGATTTTTCATTAATTTCGGTTCTTAATTTCGATGTGCTTCAGGAACTTGTTTCGGCTAAAAGGCCAAAGCTCTGCTTTGCAGGTGGACGCAAAATTGAGCTTTCAATATTGATATTTCTGCTCTCAAAGCACCAATACCAACAAACGAGGTATCTATGTTCAAGTTAACTATCAAGGAACATTTTGAGAGTGATTAGCAAGCTAAATTCACATCACTGGAGTCAACCAAATTTGTATACTTACTTTTGGGACACCCGGTATACCAGGAGAGGCAGTCTTCAGTGCATTTAAGACGCTAATAACATTTAAAGGGTCATGCACCTTAAGACAATACATCTGAACGAGAGAGAGAGAACAATTGAAGTCATTGGAAGTAACATGTGAAGTCTATAGAGTTTCAACAAATTTGAGCAACCAGTTTTCTAAAACGTTCAAGGAAAACAAATCAAGACAATCAATTGGCTTGTCCCACCAGTATAAAGTAGATGTCTGAAATCGAAGCTCTCTCCGTGTGTATATCGGGTGACTGAAAACATGTTCCCCTGTTTGAAGAATCACTTCAGCAAAAGTAGTTGCACTATAATCACAGGAATTAACTCTTCTAATAGTTAAAAGATTGCAGTATTTTCTACTTTTTTTGGTACTTTTCAAAGTAGTAGTCCCTTATCGAATTCGAGAGATTTAAAATCAGTTTTGCAGAACGACAGGAAAAATGGCCTGAAACGAACGATCAAAAATTCCAGCTGTTTTGAAATCAATTCTAAATCCTTTTGAGAATTAGCATAACTAAGGAAATGATAAGCTGAAACTAAGAAGGAAATTGAAGTTATTATCTCATTTAATGCTCTGAAAAAGAAGTACCGAAAATAGCAAACTGACCAGCTGCGTTTCTGCTATATTGAGCTGCCTTTGATCATGCGTTTTGTGCCATTTCCTAGATATTCTGCATAACTAATCTTGTGAATCTTTCGAATATACCACGGGCTACTACTTTGAAAATTACCAAAAATAAAGACAAAAAATATTTCAATCTTGTAGCTATTAGAAAAAGTATGTTTGATAATTATAGCGCAAGTAGCTTTGCAGAAAAGATTTTTCGAACAGGGGGATATTTTTGTAAGTCATACGGTACATGCGCAAATCAAATTAGATAACAGATATTGCATGTGGGTTTTTCTTTGTCCTATTTATTTACTATTTTACTAAATGTCTGATCCGTCTAAAGAACAAATAAACTTACTAGGCTTCATCGGTTCCAAGTTTAACAGCTATTTCTTCATATTCGCTTCTCGATTGAGCGACAAGCTCTGGTATTCCTATTGAAATGAGTTGTGATGAGGCAACTCTCGATGCAAATGTATCTAATGGCAGTGTAACCATAGGACATCCTGCCCATAACACATCCATGCCAGTAGTGTGACCATTACATAAGGGAGTGTCGAGACAGACATCAGCCAGCTGTCCACGCCTAACATGCTCCTCTTTTGGTGCAACATTTGAGAAGATGACACGATCTTGGTCTACACCATACATGCCAGCTTGTGCCTTGACATTCGCCTCCCCAGCAGCTGGGAATCGCAGTAGCCACAATACACTGTTTGGAACTCTCTTTAAGATGCTGCACCATGATTCAAAAGTTTCTGGGTCGATCTTATACAACTGGTTGAAATTGCAAAATATGAATGCGTTGCTGGGAAGTCCGTATGTCTCTCTTGTCATATTTGGAAGCACATCTGGCACCCTTTCTCCACTATCTTTCGTTCCAGAAACTTCTTCTTTCCGTCTCTCCACATTCATCGTGATGAACTTGGCAACAGCCGTCGTGCATGTTACAGAAATGTTCTCAACTCCTACGTCACTATTTGCATTGTTATAAGCATGTTTTTTCAACTTCTCTTCGTTTCGTTTGTCACCTGTTACGTCCCTTATGAGA
This sequence comes from Aurelia aurita complex sp. Pacific, assembly GCA_004194395.1. NCBI lineage: Eukaryota > Metazoa > Cnidaria > Scyphozoa > Semaeostomeae > Ulmaridae > Aurelia > Aurelia aurita complex sp. Pacific. Next base: position 197,773 of record REGL01000352.1, on the reverse strand, counting down.
TGAGGGAACATCTGCTTGTGATCACCGACGAAGAATGAGTGAGGCATCAAGGCGAGTTTCTCTGCGTAATGATCACTGCACTGTAAGGGGGATGTTATGCGATCGGTTATGATGTAGTCCATATACGTCGCACCACTTGTACCTGGATATCCAAGCCACATGATCTAAAGGAAATTTAATAACAAAACAAATTAGAATATGTTATACTTCAGTAACGCCCTGCATTAACGAAACCAATTTTTCACACCTTAGCCCAAACTGATTCCTATATTTAGGGCACTTTTCCATTTTACAGGCTGAAAGTTCTCTTCTGGAAAGTCCTCGAGAATTAGTTTACAACAGAATGTTTCTGATTGCCTAGAAAATCAGTTTAGATTCAAGCAAAAATCGGTCAAATCTAAGACATCTTGGCAGTAACTTCTTATGAACTATGCATAAATTGGAAGGCCCAAACACCATCAAACCAGGACCTCGTATCGAGCAAAGTACAAGAAAATTCATTTTGGGTGTGAACTTTGAGTGTTCCTTACAAGTAGGCGCGCTAATTATTATTTAGTTGCATAAAAGTTTCTTTAAAGAGAGTACAAAGACCAGCAGCCTTTGCCATCGTTTATTTTCGTTTTCGTGAATTTTGTACAGCCAGTTATTCTGGAAGCTGTGCAGAGCAAGTCGCTGACTTTGCGCAAAGCATGCTGATCTTTGTACTCCCTTTAAGGAATGTGGGGAATTACTGTATTGAGTATGAAAAATTTAATCAAATTTTGAAGCAGTCCTCAAGATCAAATAAAAGGAGTCTTTCATGTTACATGCAAGCAGAGCGAAGCTAAAGATGTCTTAATGGGGGTGGAAGGTGCATACTCCTATTTTGCCGAAAAAATGGGTCTTCCTCGGTTTAATTGTTGACATACTACAATGTGACCAATTTTGCCGACAAATTTGCCGTGGTTTGATATGGTTTTTTTCTGAAAACATCTTTACAAAATAGGACGATTTAAGCCCCTTCTTTAATATTTCGTGGTCTTACAAATAAAAACACGGTGTTTTGAAGACACTCAAGACTTCAGCAAAAAATTAACAGTAGCAAGGAAGCAAAAGTTTCCTTCATGCCATTCAGTCAAAAGAAAGATGCAGTAGCTGCTTACATTCGCCTGCTCAAAAATTGATGCCTATGCTCTCTGTTGGGGCATCTTTAACCCTATTCCACGGGGGGGGGCCATTATGGCCCCCCCAACCAAACATTGCTATGCAGTGCTTAAACCATAGCAGTTAGAGGGCTGGTACTTACTGACTATTCCTAAAATTTAATGACCTACAATATTCTGAAAACTATTTTCGAATTTGATGTATCACATGACCATTAATTGCCCTTATTTGGAGAGAGGTCACAAAAGAAAACTGTAAAATGCTTCTAATTTTGCCAATCCTTGTTTGATTTCGTTCTAATTAGCCTCATTGAATTGCTCTTGTCAACACCTTTCATATGATATATAGTTTGTTGATTTTTGTTTACATTTATAAATTTTTAGAACAATGACGTCATAGATCTTTAAGACGTCATTGTTTGAATAGATGTGTGCAAAATTAAAGATAAATGCAGTATTTTGCGAGAAAACCTATTGCTATAGTAGAATATTAATCATTTATTAGGATGAACTTTGTTTTCTTAGAAATATTTGATATCATATTAGTTCCCATACAAAAGCTTATTGGAGACTGGTCTCAAGATAATTAGTTGCCTAGCAACAGGTCACGTGACTAATTGGAATATAATTATTTAATTAGATGCACAATAGGTTGGAGATACTATCTACCAAGTTACAACTTCATAACCCTATTGGTTTTGGATATAATTAGGGGGGCCATAATGCCCCCCCCCCACGTGAGGAGTGAATGCAAAGACCCCACGTGGAATAGGGTTAAGTAACAAAGGCACATTACATCAAGTATTCTACATAATAAAATCACGGTATTACATGATTTAATTACCTCATAGCTTCTAATTTTGACTCATATCATTTATTCAAATGCACTTTTTCACTATCATGTCACTTGAGTTCATTGTAAATCTCACAGGCCTAAATCAGTTGCTGTGGTGACAAAAACGCGTCCTTATATCGTATAAAACAAGGCTGCGGGAAAACCGCAGGAAATGTGCGATTAACCAATGAGATTGGCGGGATTCTTGTATTGCCTCGTTTGGAAACGTGAATCAGGTAATAATGAATAATATAGTAGACATACTTGAATAGGAGCTGGTTTCAGAGCGAATATTTCATTTCGAGCGCCTTTCGTATAACCATTCATATTGACTAGGATATGGATTCCATCAGCATTGATTCTATCTGCCGCTTGACCATGACACGAATACTGCGTGAGGTCAACGAAATGTTCTGCTTCTTTTTCGATCTTTTTCCTGAAGCTTGTATTGTCATCATTGGTTAGAGTGTAGCAGAAGATCTGAAAATTTAATGAAAATTTTCAGTGGCAATCGTGTTATTTAATATATATATTTATATAAATTTTGAAGTTTGATCAAATAACAATTGAAGTATATCTCCAAGAGGTTTCCGGCAGCAATACAATAAATGCCCAGGTATTCAAATACCTAGGTACTGCATCTCAAATATTCTCGCAACGGGCAATGTGTGTAACATTTCGTCCAAAATAAGATGGAATTCCAAAGCGCAACAGCATCGAAATTTAGAGTGTGTTTAAATAGCTTATCTTAAGGGCCCTACAATATTCCTTTCGTAGTGTATAGCTAAGGGGGCTACCTTAAAGAGTTGCAAGAATAATTACCTCAACTCTAGATCGGTCGTGAAAGCCGGGAATACTTTGCATCAAGTGAGAAGTAGGATGATTGCAGAAATCACTGCTGACGTAGCCAATTCGAAGTCGACCTCTTGTTGCCTTTGCATCATGGGGATGGTTGTACGGTTGTTTGTGCAGTAAAGCAACCTAAAAAATTGGAAGTTTCTCATATGATTTGCGAACCACCAGAATCGACATGGCAAATGAATGAATGCAATATTTTCAAAAATGTGTATAGGCTATTATCTTTAAGATCAGTACTAGCGTACAAATTTTTCCTCTTCGTAAAAAGATTTGATCACTATCTGTAGCAAATGTCTGTGACAATATACCGATTCGTTAATACCAACGTCTACAACTGGAACAGTCATCTGCACTGGGACAAAATATTTGGTACCAAATCTGAATATAGAGAGGCTGACGAGAAATTTGATTTAAAATTTAAAGTCAAATGGAGACTGGGTGCAAGATTATGAACAATTTACTTCTGAAGGTTGTGCCACCAAAAAAAGAATCAATGTTTAAAAAATCACCATTCCCTGAATCTCAAGATGATGATATTGGGAAACATAACATTTAACAGGTGACATGTTCAAATGGACCTCATTATTTACCTGACTGAAATCGGCCACTCCATTCTGAAGTTATCAGGGATTTTCTCCAGAAAGCCTTTTCGAGAAATCTTCAAAACGGGCTTAAAACAACGACCAACATTTCCCGAGCTTTCTGCCTTATCTCAAGGAGTTCAACACGTTCTAACATGTTTTATCCTCTTAGGAAGATGAAATCATTCGGAATAATGTTGTTTTGCCCCCAGCGATGACATTTTCATCTCCCAAAGGGATGAAACGTGCCAAAGCATGCACAAGTCATTGCTATAAGGCATAGACATACGAGAAATTTGGTCGCGATTTTATGCAGTTTTTGGGAGTTTCTTGAAGGGGCTTCCTCCAGAAAATCTCTTATAATTTCAGAACGGAGTGGCCGATTTCAGGCTTGCAACCTTTCAGGCTTGTTACCAGCAATGTTCACTATTGAATGACATATTTGCCAACATTATTGTCTTGATATCGAAGGATCTGTGTTCTTTCAAACAGGGATTCTTTTTTTTTGACTCACCTGGTAGAATTCATTTGGAACGAACCTCTTACAAATGCCTCTCAAAGTTCAATTTCGCTCTCTAATTGTCCTTCAGTTAATATCTGCTTGACCTTGATTTGAAGAGCCCGAATGTCTAAACCTATAGCTATAAACTATTTTCAATCAAATTTTCAAACTAGCTTCAGTCTAATAGAGACCTGCTCGGCATGAAGGAGTCCGGAAAATCTGTATTTGTTAAGGGCACCATAACAAATGATTCACCGAGAAGGGAAAACTAATAAACAATCCCTTACCTTATCAACACAAAGATTACCATGTCGATTTGCAATGGCTTTTCGTTGATATGCTGATAACGGGTATAACATGGTATGATGCGGATGCACTGATGGCAAGCGATTCCTTGATAACTGATCTTCCACAATCGCTAACAACTTTTTCATACGACTTTTGTATTCACCCCAATCGCAAATGATTTGAAGGCAATGAGCTAAGTTGCAATAAGCATCTGGGAATTCAGGTTTCAGTTTCAGTGCTGTTCTGTAAGATTGGATAGCTTCAGCAATGTTACCAGAATCCTATAATAATGGAGATAAGATGCAACATTTCATTGAGCTAAAGACGGCAATGAGAGTACGCAGATCAAGAATCTCACATCTATCTCACGTGCCTTTTTAAAATCCAAGACGTCGCTTTCGTGCAATAGTTGGCTGACGTTTCGGTTATTACGAATAATAGGGAGTTTAACAACCATGACAGCCACGGTAGCCAGAACGTCCTTTTGCATCCAATAAACCAAGTACATTTCCTGTACGCTACCTTTTAGACATCATTTGGGAGGCCACAAACCTCCCCTTCACAGGAATGCCCGAGAACTATCCTTTTTCTTTGGAAACAAACAGTTCAAAAACGACTGAGTCTAGAGCCTAGATCTTAGAGTCTAGCCTAGATCTGCAGATCTAGCCTAGAGCCTAGATCTGCAGTAGAGGGTGACACCACAGAAATGGGATTTCAAAATTGTGCAATTCAACAGAACAACTTCATAGTCTCCCAATGGAACCAAATTCGCACGAAAAACAAGAAAGCCTCTTGAACTCGTGCTATGAAAAAAAGAAACGCTGCATTGCAGCCTGAGTTATGTCGTGGTTTCGTAAACTCCCTAACATCTTTTGATCAGGCAGCAATTACGTACTCGATTTACGTCAAGCTTAACGTAAAAAAATTAAATGTTAATCTTAAATTTCTATTGAATCACAAAGCCATATTTTCTATCGTAACAACAGAATTTCCGAATGCTCAGAAAATTTCGTAGACTGGAATCTGGCCTTAATGCTTGAAAAATACACTTTATGAATGATTAAATTTATAGATGAAATATTCTAATTAAAGAAATTTAGGTTTCTGTGGAGAGATAATCAGACCAACCGCTCTCCCCAGCCCCTGTTTTAATTGTCGAAATGGTCTATTTTAGCAAATGAATGCATGCAACATATACTTGCAGGATTGCAAAATAAAAACCCTTCAAGAAGGCATTAGCTTCCTCCAATGAATAATCTCATTCATTTGTAATATGAGTTTTCTCCGTCTGCACATGACACAATGTATACTATGCGCATACTAACCGGTTTTGTGTTGTACAGGAAAATATAAAGCCCGAGGTCTTAAAAGTACGGACCGAGCTTGCGAGGTCTGTGCAATAAGACCGAGGGCTTTGTATTTTCCTGGACAACTAAAAACCGGTTAGTATGAGTTTTACTACCTGATAGCTTATAATTTTGACTTATACAATTTAGTCAAACTCATTTTGTTACTGTTCTGTTATGTCGTTTGAGTTCATTGTAAATCTCACAGGCCTAAATTAGTTGCTGTGGTGACAAAAACGCGTCCTTGTATTGTATTATACAAGGCTACGAGAAAACCGCGGGAAATGTGCGACTAGCCAATGGGATTGGCGGGATTCTTGTATTGCCTCGTTTTTGAAACGTCAGTGAGGTAATAAGATGCAATGCTAACCTTATATACAGAAGCGAGATTACTATGAGCATCAGCAAATGCTGGGTTGATCTGAATAGCTCGTGTGTAGCATTGTATCGCGCCATTTATATCCTGCATCTCTTTCAAAGCGTTTCCCATGTTGGAGTATGCATCGGCAAATGTTGGATGAATTCTAATTGCTTCTTTGTAATGAATAAGTGCTTCATGCAGTTTTCCTTGTTGTTGCAATACACTAGCCAAGTTCGAATGAGCTGCTGCAAACTCTGGGAAGACCTGAGACAAGAAAGAATCTACAGCATTAATCTACCGGTAAGAGTTTTGGAGAGTATAATAACGGGCAAAGATCCAGTTTGCTGACAGCGTTGTCCTGTTTCGCATAACAGTTAATCAAAGTTTTCTAATCTTTTCAGTTTATCAAAAAGAAATCTCTCTTGCAGAGAGGATAGCAAGCCAATGGCAATGAAATGTTTCTCTAAAATCTTCAATATCAATCTCCAAAAAGGCTCAGCACATGACGGAGATACTCTGCCAGTGCCAGCGGCACGTTGATGCCAACCTTTCAAATCAATAGATACTACCAGGTGCGCCAAACAAGTTCAGGCGCTTGAAATTCCAAATATTATTTTTCAGACTATGAGGACAACTTCAGAAAAAAAGTCTCACCTCGAGAGCTTTGCAATAGAGACGAATAGATTCTTCAATTTTACCCTGCTCTCTTTTGATATTTGCCAAGTTGTTCAACGAATCTGCATGCGTTGGACAGAGGCGCAAAGCAGTATTGTAGCATTCTTCTGATTCTTCAACCTGTCAATGAAGAACAATTTTTAAGACATGAAACACGCCAACAGAAGACGATAATGCAATCATGTCTTGTGTAGGCATCAAATCCTCAAAAAGCTAGAGTAAATGGCTGTTGCTTCTTTTCTTGGATTGAAAGGCTTGAAAGGACCTTAAACTAATTTGCTACTATCCTGCCACTGGAATTTTCTGAAATCCACAATATTTCCAATGTAGACTTTATTCACAACTAACATCAATTCGAGGTGATTGAGGCAAATACCAGCACAGTACGAAATCTACATCATGCCTATTTTGATGCTGAAACACGTACAAAACTATTTCCTGCGTTGTTGAGAGCAATGCACACTTTTGGGATTTAGCTTTACATCATATCAAGCATTTCAAAAGAACAGACGCCATTGGGAATAGGGTCCATTCAAGGGACCTTTTACTTTTTTAAGAATTCAAAGAAGCTTTCCAAAAACCACACATTTTGAGGGACGATGGAATAATCTTAAGTAGCAACAGGGTTTATGAAGAACTACAATATGGTATCAAGCACAGCTCTATCGTTTTTCTGGTTTGCGATTTATAAATTCGATGACATCATGTCCTCACGAGTTGAAATGTAGGAATACGCTGTAATTCGAAACTACTCAAGATTTCAAAAAGTTCAACGGTAGAATTATAGCAAAGTAACTAAGGTTTCTTTCAAGTCATTCGATCAAAAGAGAAATGTTACAGCCAACTAAACTAGCCTATTTAAAGATTTAACACAGAAATCTTATTGACAATGTTTAGATATGAAATAGACTTCATACAGTACATATTCAGCTTGTAACCTTATTTTGGATTCAAAGATGACATTCAAATGACATTCAAAAATGCCAGTTTTGCACCATAATGAAATACCCATATTTTGATGGGTCAGAAACAATTGTGATGCAATAGTAACCCGTCAAAATGCTACCAGAACCCGTTATTTTTATGGAAAGATTGACCTCACGAGAGCCAAGTTTCCACGAGAAGTAGAAGATAAAACATTTAAATAAACATGTTTGTGAACATAGAGTATCTGATTTGAGATCTGTTGAATGTAAGTATACTGAAAGATTGCAGTATACACAGAAGTTACCTTAAAGCTCTATTTAGCCCCTTCTCTATTAAGCCCCTTCTCTATTAAGCCCCTTCTCTATTAAGTCCCTTCTCTATTAAGCCCCTTCTCTATTAAGCCCCCTCTCTAATAAGCCACTCCCTTCTAAGCCGAAATTTTGCAAAAGCCAATATACGTTACCAAATAGCTTCCACTCACTTGGCTGAATAATCTTGCATGTTAAGTTTAATATTATTGTTTGGGATAGAAACTGTGTCAAATGTGTTCTTAAGTCGTTACAATTGTATGTTGATTCCGCAAGATATGGGGTAAAAGAGCTGACAAGTTATCATCTATGTCATTGCCATTTGATTTTGTGAATAAGCCCACTCTCTATAATAAGTGCCCCCAAGGGGACTTAATAGAGCTTTTACGGTAAGTGGTTCACAGAAATTTATGGATGAAAAAGGCAAAACATTTTAAGATCTACACCTGAATTCAATTTAATGCATTTAAAACTAGTTTAAACTTTTATATACGAGCAATATTATCGTTCCTTATTTGCTTTAGTAAATGCACAAAGAACGAAAATCTTTCATAGTTAAACTTGCTTTGGACATTCCTAGCTACGTATTCAAATTTAACTGAGATCTATAACATGAGAATATCAAAACTGAAATCGCTTATTTGCAAACAAGGTCGAGGTAGTTGACTTCGAGGTAAAGCTACAAGAAAGATTTTTTGCAACCACTTTCCACAGCTCCTAGCATCATGAAATTTAAGTTAAGTTATGGTTACTTTTAGCATGTCTTTTTCAGAATTATAGAGCATTTTTATCTCACTTAAACAGGCCCTTCTTCAATGATAGCTCTGCAATCTGCAATAATACAGGCTGTTAGAAAGACACACAAGGAACATTTGGAATCAATACTTTGAAAGAATACCTTAGTAATGTTAACAGGAAAGTAAAACGAGTAGCTATTAATATTCAAAGCAAGTTTAATAAAATACGAGAATGTTCTGAGTAGCTTGCATGTTTTGTATCAACAGACAGCTTGAATGCCAAAACAGACACAATTCTCAGCGTTACAATTCCCAATGAATTCAATTTGGCACCATTAATATTAGTTTTAGGTCAAACCAGCTTATTCATACTGTAGTATAATTGGCTCCTTGTTGGCGAAATTTAATACAAAAATTAATGAAAAATAAGTGACATTACTTTATGGAAAGATTGCACTGCTGAGAATTGGCCCTTCTTCCGAGAATGTGGCTCTTAAACTCTGCATGAAACACCCAAGCCTCTCAAAACAAATCTAATAACAACATTTTCGTTCTTATACACTTTAAGCATTTGAAAGGACAATACCTTTCCTTGCTCTTTTAAGGCGTTGGCAAGATTGCAATACGCATCAGGAAAATTTGGCTGTAGCTCAATGGCTCTTTTGTACGTATCAACAGCAAGATCAATAAGCCTAGGGAAGACCAGATACATATAAACAAAGAAAAAAGATAATACCAGGTGTCTCAAAAAAAGTACCCTCTTTTGACTCAACAAGGCAACAAAACGATAATATTTCGGGACTTTTTGAATTCATGGCTACATCTGTTGGGCTTCAACTTAAATGCACATACCTTGCATTTGGAAATTGATCACCAAACACCGGAGATATGAGTTCACAATGTCAAAATTTGGAGTGCACCTGAAATCAGAGGTTTTGAGAAATGGCCTAGCCATAATTTGACAACAAAGAGGTATTTCGCAAACGAATTTTCGACTTTGACCTTTACTTTTTATTTTTGAAAAGATTCATACCTTGAATTACTTCAATTGTTCTTGAAGTGACTTTTCTTTTGAGGAAACGGTTCTTGCATTGCATTCGATCCCCAAGTGTTTTGTATTAAAGAAGAGGAAAAGGAGCACATGCACGCTTATTTTGGAGATGTGGCACGACTTTATCACTCTTACCACATTTTTAATATATTTGTTTAATCAGTGCCATGTCTATGCATCTATTATTCTTTTCAAAAGCAAAACACGGAAACTTAAAGTCTACAGGTACTTTGGAAAATGTTCACGATACAAATCATGACTAGGCCCTTTTTCAAAACCTCTGGTTTTTGGGTGCACTGTAAATTTTGACTTTGCGAACCTGTATCTCCGGTGTTTGGTGGCCGATTTCAAAATGCAAGGTACGTGCATCTAAGTTGAACATTGATAAATTTAGCTGTGAAGTCTGGGAGCAATGATAACTTATTGCTTGGTTCCTATTTCCAGTCAAAAGGGGGTACTTTTTTCTGAGACATCCGGTATAAAAGAAATCAAAATCGTCTCAAATTACATGCCACGTGAAAATGCCCAAACTGTTTCAGCAATTGTAATGTTTTGTATAAGTAATTTTGTGTTATCGCAGGTCTCTCACGTGACATATAATTTGAGAAAGACTTTAAATGGACCACCCAACACGTGGGAATATGAAGGAAAAGATTGCAACGAATTAAGGATTGTTTACTTCTGGCCTCCCCTTCCCCAAGGCCCTTTGAGCTAAAAAGGTTTGTAGTCATACATTTAATGAGGATAAGGCAACATACAGCTGGTAAGATAAAAGGGGAAATCTACAGCATATCTATGGAAACTAAAAATGAGAGATCCAAGAATTAAATATGCACTAAAACAAATATGAACATGTTTAAAACTGAATTTCATAAATCATCAAATTTAGTAGGATTAAGTGAACTTTTGTAAGATTGCTTGATTGATAAGAACAGTTTGACAATACATACAGACTTCAAATGAAGCCTGAGCCAAAAGCAACAACAGTTTTAGAAAATAACAAGTAGGGGAACATCTACCAGTCACTGGATAATTAGGTAAACTTTTGCAAGAAAATGACCATTACCATACAAAACAAACTCACCCTTGCTCATAATAAACGCAAGCCAGATTACCATGGACAATTGCATGATTGGGGCTGATTGCCAGGGCTCTTAGGTATGCTGTAACTGCCCTGATAGGAAGGAAGAAGATGGTATTAAATACTGCTATTCCAATAACTTATACACATGTACAGAGCACTGAATATAAATGGTGTACAAAGAAACAAATCACTAGAATATCTCCTTTCAAAGACATCACAAAAACTGAATGCTGCCGACCCAGCAGAAAGCTCAAAAGGTGAGCAGTAGCCCTTTTACTTCTGCATATTTGCTTACAATATTGAACCTTAACAGTACACAAAAGGTATGGTCACCATTTTGCCTGATTATTGGGGAGAATATCTTCAATTTTTTATTGAGTTTTTGCTTATTCAAGCTGTTGCACATTGTTAATTCACAAGTGAACATAGAATGCTAAATGCATTGTTAGTTGCCTATATAGGATAAAGAACTACCTTACCCTTTGAAGCCACAAACAAAACCATCAGTTCTATTAATTTCAAAACAAAATATCTGCCCTCAAATTATTATTTATAATAGATCTTATGTTTCTTCAAACATGAGACACCAGTCTAAATAAACATATTCTTCATGCACTTGTATAACCTACCTGTCAAAGATTCTAGCTTCTTTCAAGACATTTCCAAGATTAATATATGCATCCAAAAAGTTTGGATCAATTTGCACGGCCTGTGAAGAAAAAAATAGAACATGGGCTGGTTGATCATGTGTATCATTAGCTGCAATCATGCACACATATATTCCAGGTACAGGCCCTGCACATATTAATAATCCTTTACATACATTATGATAACAAATTTTGGGCGTTATGGAAGACTGTAAATTTGTCTAACAAAGCATAGGTTCCAAATCTTTAAAAAGGCTGGTGTAAATTTGAGTGACCTATTTCTTTGAACTGAATGACTTCAAAGAAATTTTAGCTATTTCTCTATAATTCTACCGTTGGACTTTTCGGAAATCTTCGATATTTTCAGATTTAGAGTGATTTTCTTCTTTTTCAAGAATTCAAGACAAATGTTCAAAAAAACTTAAAACCAGCGTAATTTCTAAACCGTGTGACGCAACATGAAGTAAATTCGAAGAGAACTATGGTTTATGGATGCCTACAATATGATATCAAGCAAAAGTCTGTCACCCATCTGGTTTATGATTTAGAAATTTGATGACGTCACATCCTAAAATGAGTTGAAATGTAAGATACGCTGTAATGTCGAAAAATATTCAAAATTTCTGGAAAGTCCAACGGTAGAATTATAGATAAGTATCTAAAGTTTCTTTCAAGTCATTAAAACAGAAGAAATAGGTCATTGAATTTTACACCCACCTTTTTACGCCGAGAAAAAGATTTGGAACCTATGCCATGCACACATATATTCCAGGTACAGGCCCTGCACACATTAATAATCCTTTACATTATGATAAAAAACTTTGAGCGTTATGAAAGACTGTAAATTGTCTAACAAGAATTCCTTGGCAGGAGAACCATGTTACGTGTAAAGGCCTAGGTACTGCATTTGAATTAAATTGCATTAATATACCATGGGTGGCTAGATGCCACAGTTGTGCTTGATTCCCACAGCTTTGTTCTTTTGCGGAGGAGAGCATTATCTACTACTATGGAGGAGCTAGCGTAAGAGATTGAGAGAAAGAAAAGAGATGTTTTGTATGTATGTATGTAATTATTTAGCCTGGATAACACTGTACAATCAAAAAGATTGGTATAAATAGTGGTCCAGCATACATTTCCTTCTTTCAATCTTGTGTTATCTCCTCTGCAGAACTATAGAAATTTTCCCCGCAGGGCATAGGTACATAGGTAGGTAGGTAATCATATTTAACGTGGCTAGCCTGCGAAAGTCTGAGAGAGACTTATTTCCAGCAGGGGCCACGGATGTGTTACCATCAACCCGCCGCAGCTACCAGATTTCCCTCACATGGCTCTGGTCGACCCGGGCTAGAGTTACGGACAGCGACCAAACTGTCCAGCGCGGGATTCGAACATCAGCCGTTCTGACCTTTGGTTTACGAGTCAGTCGCCTTATCCACTCGGTTGCGCGCTCTTCAACATATTAGTTGCAGCGCTCCTCCATAGAAGCACACCAGCAGTGTCTAACTGCTCATGAATATACATACATGTTTGATGATTGTAAAACAAAATAATATAACCCAGTTTATTTCCAAACAGTTACTCAAATACCTACCATAAGCAGATATGACAAACCTTAGAATGTTTCATTGATAACTCCTTAGTAAGCTGATTTTGTTTCCTCATAGATGGGGACAATGAATGGAGGCTGGTATTTATATGAATCAACAAACCACTTCTGTACACTTAGAAGCTGGTAGTTATGAGGAGTTTGATTGCATATTTGATATTTCAACAAATTTCTGAAATGGACTCACTGCATTTTGTAAACAAACTCTGCATTCCTCTCTTTGAATAAACATTATACTGACTACTGGGTGAGCCTCAAAAGAGATCCTACATTCCAAAATTCATAGCATAATTCAAAGTTTAGATAAACCCAAAAGGCTGAAGATTTTCAAGGACTTTTCTCGACTCTTAATTTGAGAACTGAAAATATATTAGGTAAATTTGACTTTTGGAAAATTTCTTGGTTATGAAATGCCTGAAAAGGGTCCGAAACATTTGATCAAATTGCAAGGAATCTCCTCATACAGAACAACAATACAAAAGGGCATTTCAGGTCTCTCAAGAGTTATGGGAAATAGATTTTCAAACAAATATATACAGGGTGTCCCAAAAAAATTGTTTGATGTTTGATTAAATATTGAAAAATAACGAAATACTGAATTGGCTCCAAGGTAAAATAACCATGTTGCTGAGATTTTAAATTAATTTTAGACACCAGAAGCTAACAAATCGGCTAAATATTCACGGAGCTACGATCTTTTGAAGATCAAGTTTGTGCGAAAGCTGAAACCAGACGCCCCTAAATTGCATATTTTGTGAAAGTAGAATCTCGTTTATTCAAAGCAAATCAAATGGAATTTCAAAAGCTTTTTCGATAAATCAGCTTTTCATATCATTGAATCAAGGTTATGGATGCTTTGGGGAATCCTGTTCAGCACAATTTGGAATTACCCCATCTCTCATTGATTAAATTTAATTCCATGTTTTTAGATACTTGCATTCCTAACTAAATTTTGACAACGGCTATAAGAATTAAATAGCTTTGGAAGTCCTATTTGGTTTGCTATGATATCGACGAGGCGTAAAACATTGGACAGTCTTCTTTCACCTCAATTTTGGGACGCCTTTTTGGAAAACAAATCAGTTAAGGGCGTCTGGTTTCAGCTTTCGCACAAACTTAAACTTCAAAAGCTTGTAACTCCGTGAATTCTTAGCGGATTTGCAAGATTCTGGCATCTAAAATTAATTTGAAATCTTAGGAACAGGGTTATCTAACCAGGAGCCTGTACATTTTATCATTATTTTTTGACATTTAATCAAACGTTGAACAATTTTTCTGGGACACCCTGTATACATATTTAAATCCTATGGTAATACAGCACATGCGCAGACAATATCTCTCACCATTGATAATGGTACTGTTTTATTGTTCTGCACAAGGAGTTTCTTTCTTATTTGATCAAGGGTTCTGAACCTTTTTCAATATTTTGCAACAATAAAATTTCCAGCCTTGAAGAAATGTAAGAAAAATCACAAAACTATTTCATTCTCAGGCAGAACTTGATTCATTCCAATCCATGAAGTATTCTTGGTAATATGACTTTTCAGAAGTGGAAATATTTTTCTGGCAAGCCCAGCAGATTCCAAAGAAATTATTAGTTTCTTACTCGCAAATGCAAAACATACCTTTTCAAAATGATGAATAGCAAGCCAAATCTCTCCTTGAGCATTGAACACACAGCCAAGGTTGCTCCAAGCAACAGCGAAATTTGGCTGAGTCTCAATTGCTTTCAAGTAGCATGCCTGAAATTTGTGAAGGAAAACATGACATGACTGGCCAGACTGGAATTGGCATATGGTGCACCACACATCTGTGGCACACAAACCCAATCTAAACAATGGAAATAACAATAGAACAAAAGAATTGGCGTATATCTGTGGTGCACAGCGCATCCATATTCCATGTAGGATGATTGGTTAGCTTTCTAACGCACCTCTGGATCCAAAGTTTGCATTGACCAGGATAAACTTTTGAAGTTTGTTTCCAATATCTATGTTCTTTAACTTGCACAAACTAACTTGAAAACTTTTTATTCTTGATTCTTGTGGGGATGACATCTTCTCAAACATGAAGACTTTCATCACAATGATGTGCCAATAATATAGTACAAATAACATCTCAGTGTTGGAAACGAATATTTCATCAAACCCCAACCAGCAAAGATCAATGGTCAAATTAAGCATCTTCTATCTACAGTTTCTCACCTTAGCTTCTTCCAGCCTTCCTAATGCTTTCAGTAAGTTTCCAAGATCACTTCTCACACAATAAAGATCCTAAAATAGAAGAACATCTGATTGCTATAATCTGATGGGTTTAAAAGTATCCCTTTATTAGAGCTAAGGGTAGACAATAACTTTTTTATGCAGTGGTGGGCAAAAGGGAGTGAGGGGCGTGGTCACATAATCTATAATATGTAATCCAGAAGATTAACAAAATTTGTTTGCTGCCATGCTAATTTGTCTCTAAAGTAATGAAAATATTGAAAAAACGATGATTTTCCAACATCTTTGTGGTTATCACTTGAGCTGAAATTTAAAATATTTCAGAAACCATCAACAGAATAGTTGTAAACCATATAATTTTCTGAAATATAGATTATTCTGTTACAAGGTATTAAGAAGGGTTCACTATTATTTTGTTCATATATTTGAAATAAATTTACATTTTTTGCAATACAGTGATTATTCATATCAGTCAGTTGCAGACCTGTAAAAACTCGTAAAACAATAAACAAGTTGTATTTTTGAATTTGCCACAAAAATACACTTCAAATGAGCATTGAACCAGCTTCTAATTTTTTGTTCTTGATTGGTATTCAGATTTTTGTGCAAACTGCCCAAATATGGTAAATTTGGATTACTTTGGTCCCAGTCCCATCTTTTTCACTTGAATTAACTTTCTGTTGTCTCTATACTCTCCTCAAAATATTCTTCCAGTTAGGTGCGCAGAAAGTAAATTTATTTTCCATTGGCAAATCATCCTGAAATTTTCCAAAATCAGAATCTGGGACCCACCAAGAAAGTATTACTTTTGACAGGCCACAATAACTTGTACACTAGGCAAAAGTTGGTGATTGCTAATTAAATTTTTGGTCCAAATCCCAAGTAATATCTGGCAATTGGTTGATCCTTTCCTACTACCCAAGCTAGTGTAAGAAATTCCTCAAATTAATTGGCGTGGAAACAGTGTTGACTGTTAAATAGATAGCAATTAAATTTCATAGAGATTTAACTTGAAAGGACAGAGGGAAAAGCATCACCTTTATCAACATATGGCTTTATTGACATTATCCAATACAAAGGCTTTTGAACCGATAAGAGTAACACCATAAGACTGGGCAAAGATGGAGTCAACGCTCATCCAACAGATCATAATTCATCCACTTCTTTATTCCACAGTTATTTTCAAGAGTTTCCATTCAGCTTTCTCTTGCTTGGTCTTTTGAAAATTTAATCAATGCTTCTGTGAAAGATTTCTTCTGTTTACAGACCAAGAATTTTCAAGTAATAGCTTATAATGCAAGAAGTAGGTAGGAGCCAAAATAAGAGAAATAATTTCTCAGTATAATTTAGAATTTTGGCTAGAGATTACATTTAATCAATCTTCAAAATTGGCCCAATGTACAATCTGTTGAGGCCTGCTGAAAGTGGATACCTTTTTGTGCACCCAGTACAATATTCACAAGGATGAATTCCTTGTTGGGGAGATGAGATACACTTTGTCCAAGGGAACGTCCATGTCCCCCTGTACAGTGGGTTAAACGACAAGCCCGGGGTGATAAAATACAAGATAATACAACTATGAATGATTTCTTCTACTAACTTCTACTACTTCTACTACAGAATGATTTCTTCTTCAACTACTTTTTTCCACTATTTTTCGCCTTCTCCTTGTGAAATTACGTATTCAAATAAGCAATTTGAGCGAAGTGACATCATATCGAGCAAACGAAAACAAGGCTGTGTGACTCTTTTCCACCCTTTTGTCGTTGCAAGCCTCTTTATCATGTTCTTGTGCCATTCTCATTGCATAAGTACATGGTAAAGAGGCTAGCAGCGATAAAGAGGCAAAAAAACAATAGCACAGCCTCGTTTTCGGTTGCACGATACGACGTCACTTTGCTCAAATTGCTTATTTGAATACGTAATTTCACAAGAAGAAGGCGAAAAATAGTGGAAAAAAGTATCATATATCATTCATAGCAGTATCATCTTGTATTTTATCATTAATCATACCAACCCCGGGTTTGTCCTTTAAAGCTCATGCATAGGGTGGCGTTTTGGGGTTGGAGCTCTGATGGGCGCATGATCCAGGCCTTTTCGTTTTACGCGGGC
This sequence comes from Aurelia aurita complex sp. Pacific, assembly GCA_004194395.1. Classification (NCBI taxonomy): domain Eukaryota; kingdom Metazoa; phylum Cnidaria; class Scyphozoa; order Semaeostomeae; family Ulmaridae; genus Aurelia; species Aurelia aurita complex sp. Pacific. The sequence continues at coordinate 180,488 of REGL01000352.1, read as the reverse complement.
GATCGCCCTCGCCCTCGCCAGCGCCCTCGCAAAATGTTTTACGTGGGCTATTGACTGCCCTCGCAAAAATGTATTTCGCTCGAAGCTCCAACAGGATTTCGTTTACAAAAGATTTTTGGAACGAAGCCGTCTTGATTTAAACTTGTTCCTTCAGTCATCACTCAGTGCTCATGCTATTTTACAGAATAGCTCTTCGACTTCTTTACAAAAGAAACCCCTAGTGAAGGCTAACCACTAGTGCAGCAAATAAGGTGAAGAGAACCCAAACGAACTATAAAATGTCAATGTTTTCTCGATTTGTCTTTAGCAAAATGATTTTAACAAGAAACTTGAAAGAACTGCAAAATCAAGAGCAAAATCAGTGGTTCTTAAAAATTTCTTTGCAGTAGTTGCGATATACATGTACCGACCCTCTTCTTCATCGTCATCGAGGTTCCCAGTTTAACTAAATCTTTCTTTAAGATCAGGGTATGTCAATAAAATGAATAGTACTCACAGTTATCTTAACTTTCTTACAAAATCGTTCTCCAGTTTAACATTCTGCAGCCCTTATCTGCTCCGTAGATCAGGCCTGCTACAAGTTTGAGTAAAGTTTTCTGACAAAATTTTAATGGAGACTTGGTTGCTTTGTTTCAAGGGCTTACATCCACTATAATCGCCTTCTCTAATCTGTTAATGACTATTGTGGAATCTTTATTTATCTTGACTGGGGCTTCACACTCAGTCAAGGGAACAACAGGGAAGTGGCTGGCTTAACTGCTGTGACCTTTTGCTAACTTAGGAAAAATAATGGAGCAACAAAGAAGAACATTGCAAACAAATGGAATAAAATCTTCCGGTAACTTTGCATCAAAAAATGTTTAGTCTGTTCGAGTAGACTCTTTTCTCTCTGGTGAAGTGAACATAAAGGAAACAGTCCAAGTTGCAAGAACAAGACCTTGGAAGCTTTTATGGCTTATCAGTAAAAACAAGTAAAAACACGAGACTATTTTAAGGGGGCGATCGCCCTCCTAAGCTTAACTACGAGGGCGATAGGATGCCCTTGTGGAAATTTCTTTACGAAAAGGCCTGCATGATCATTAACCTACTGCACGGGGGGACACATAAGTTTCCTCAAACAAAGTAACCAATGAGTAAACAATTACATAAATACATACTGGATTATACTGTAGTGCAGTTGCATATGCTTGAACTGCTCCTTCCAAGTCACCAGCAGCCACAAGTGCAGCAGCCAAGTTGATGTATCCATCAATGAAATCTGGTTTGAGCTTCACTGCATGTCTGTAATTTGCAAGTGCCTCTTTCAACTGACCTTTCTCTTTTAGCACATTGCCTAGATTAGAATAGGCTTCTGCTAGCATCGGGTTCTGCTTTATGGCCAGTGTGCTGAATTGCGCAGATCTAGTGAATAAATCATTTTTGGTAAATATATCATTTGCTATAAGACTAGAGTTACACTATATCGGATTGCTATCAGAGCAGAGTGACTTTCACTCCGTAGTGATATTTAGGGTAACAGTTACACTACAAAGTTCCGCTTATTCCTACGCCATGTTCTTCTGCAGTGCTGGTCCACAACGCTGTGTGCTTTTGCAATCTGGCGTGTAATAAAGTGCACCAAATTTTATTGTTTGTTTATCTTCAAAATGAGGTTTCAGAGCGATGTATATTGAATTCATGTGATTACACAACAATGCTTCGCTACAGAATGATTTTGGAATGATTTTGGTATCACCTCCAGAGCAGTGTGACTTTCACTCCCTTAATCGGAGCGTTGTGTATCGGATTGGTGCAGTGTAATGTAACTCAAACTTCTGTCCAATATGAAAGTCACTCTGCTCCGATAGCAATCTGGTACAGTATAACTGGGGCTTAAATCAATGATGAATTAACAGAAAGATTTCTTGGCACTGCAGTAAACCAACAGAAAATGTTTGACTGGACTAAATTCTGAAGGCTTCAAACAATAACAATTACAAAATACTGTAGATAATACATGCTTGCCACTGGCATGTCATGGTCAGCCATATCCTAGCATGTCTTTCACAAGTTTCAGCAGCCTTTTTCAAATATAGACCCAACTATTCCATTTGATTGAACTAATAGTCACTTAGGGTTCATTTACAAATAGCTGGTAGGATGCCACCTTGTATCCTCATAACATTTTCCCTGGGGTCATGTGCTGCAAAGCTGAACTAATGCAAGTTTCCCCAATGACTGAAAGGTTGTATGTGGTTTGTTGCCAATGGTGTGCGGCTATGAGAACCAAATGGTTTGTGGAATGGAAACAAACATAATCACGAGGAAAACAATTCAGCCAATGTTCCTTCTTATTGCTGAGCGTCATGAATCTTTCTCAGCCATCATCATACATAATTTCAGATAAACGAACATTTATCTTCTTACAATATAATTAATCATGGGTGGCAGGGATGTACTTGTAAGGGCTGGAAAGGCCATAGCCCCTTCACATTCTGGCAGAACAATAGTATTCTTGCTCCCCAGGCACTTTTCATGGGAAATTTCAGCCTGTGCTGAGTTCAACACAGGTTGAGTTTTAAAAGCATCACTCATTTTGCTTTTGCGTTTATAAAAAACCACTGGATATTTTTCACATGATATCACTTTGGTTGCAAAACAGTATAGACAGCCGACTGCCAATATCCTAAAAGCAGCAATCTGATTTTACCATATGCACCTTGAGCGGAAATTTGTTCGTTTCTGTGGAAATTTAGCACAGATCAAGTTACCAAGCTGAGTTCAGCGTGCATCAAGTTTCAGTTCTGTCTCTCTCACCTAAACAATGGGAAGGCATAAACTGTCATTGCAGCTGAGACTCAGCTGGTGTTGAACTCAGCATGGGTAAAAACTTCTCATGAAAAGGGCCCCTTGAGGGGCACATCATTTTGTAGGATCTTGACAACCTTTGGCAAAATCCGTTTGTTTTGCAGAAAAGTCCCCAGAAAAGATCCAGTTCAGTTCAGTTTTCATTTTAAAATTCCACAACATACAAAAATCCATTAAACAAACTAACATGAAAGTAAAATTATAACAAGTTACAAATACGACAAAATAGTTGATATAAATAATTACCAAAAACTAGAAATTTGTATAGAGAGGAATTTCTTAAGGAGGAGCTCTCTCAATAGGTAAACTAATCGAGGAGAGAGCACCCCCTGTACTAAAATCCTATTAACTTTTGAAAATCTTCAAAGAATGTTTGGAGGTTGATATAACCAAAAAGCAAGTTATGGAAAAATTT